>APFE031196472.1:0-25025 GCA_000404065.3 Pinus taeda | reverse complement strand
TATAAGTTATTAACTACTAAAAGATTAATAATTTTAATAATGTTTAAAAATATTAATTTCCCGAATCAAGATGGCCCCATGATCATAGTTTCTCACTCCAAGACGCCTAACATGCAACTCTCACTTTGCTGACCCTCCACACCATGTGTCGTGTATTCCAACTCACACTTTGCTCACCCTCCACACCATGTGTCGTGTATTCCAACTCACGAAACTAGGTGCCGAGTACGGGATCCCCCATCCTCACACCCCGGCCTCATGCTCACCCCCCTAGCCAATCTGCATTCTCCCTCCAACATTCTCTTTCAGTGGATTTTTTGGCATCATGTCTTCAACCTTACTCTACATAAACATGAACCAGGAAAAGGGGCAAGGAAGATACCCTGACAGAGGGAGAGGTCATGGGTGCCCTCCCACTAACTTCAATGATGCTACTATTGCCACCCTATTTGATAGTGGGATTCCTGACTCCATACACAGGGAAGTCCTAGCAATGCAGGAAGTTGAACTGCATTGGGATCACCCAATGCTTTAGGTACTCAAGAATCTCCTCGCATGTTAGTTAAAGGAGCGTGCCCAAGAGAAAACAAAAGTGACTGCCTGAATTGCTTAGCTCTCCGCTCACTAGAGTTGTTGTGTCTCCTCTCTTGGGTGTCTTACTAGATTTCTGTGCTTGGATTTTTCACCCAATATCCTCTCATATTCTTCCCCTATTCCTTCCCTGTCTGGCTCTCCTTTGGTCAGGTCCTCCTCGCCATTTCCTTGCGCCCATGTGGCTCATCCCCTTCCTTCCTAGGCTCTCATCCCTTCAGTGGCTAATGTGCCCTTATCTCCTCCTCACCCTTGCCCCTAGACAACTACATCCTTGAGGAAAACATGATGGATACAAGCAGTATGCAAGCTCATGACACTGCTCAAGTGTAATGCGGTTCTAGCGTGGCTATAAGGTAGTTTTAGTGCAACAAAATTTAACTCTTAGTGACATGGCAACTCATAAGTTGACTCTATCTCCTCATTTTGATTTCTCTATAGGTCACTTCTGTTCCACCTCCTCGAAAGCAAACAACCCAAAGCCCGATGGCTCATCAGCATACTATTTTGGCACACTGCGCATCAGATCCTTGTGGCTCGACTATGCACCTCTTCTATGGCACAACATGTTTCATTTGCACGTTCATGCATCTTCTAAATTAGCTAAATTCTCAAATGCGTGATATTGATCAATGTGTTTTGTAATGCAAACAACGAAGCTGCAAGGCTCTTTTTTCACCCAATTGGAGCAGATTCTTTCCACTCTTTATCTTTAGTTTCCTCTTTCTAAGGCAGAGGACACACTCTTGATTTTACTCTATGTAATTTCTCACATGTTAATATAATGTGAGCATATTTACATACAAAACAAAAATCATAATTGTAGTTCTGAGGGATATTTTAGTTGATTGAGTCCGTGTCGTTAAAGAACCTCTACCATTCAGAGGTCGTGGGTTCGATTCTCTCAACACTCTTGGGGTTTGGATCCTTAATTTAGTCGATAAGAGGTGATCCTTTTAGGTAGATCTGCCTAGTATAATATTTCATGGATGTAGCAATCATTGATATGTGGGTTTCGTGAATCACATAACCAAAAAGAAAATCTAATAATCTCAACTTAATATTTATTTCACATAAATGATAATTCGAACTAAAAAAAATATGATAATTTCAATTTAATATTTTTTTGACATAAATGATAATATTGTTGATGGAAAATTTAAATTTAATTTTTAATTTCATAATAAAATGTTTATTTGTTTTTTTATTTATTATAAAATTAATTTTAAAAATGTAAGTGGTGGCAAGAGGGGAGGGGTGCTTTATGGCCTCTAGTAAGTTAAAGTTGTGGAGTATTAATGGGGCTTAGGATGCATTACAAACAACCAAGATGAAGCTTATTCTCTTTATGAGGAGAGTTAGTTAGCCAAAGAAACTTAGGTACCTTCTCTCACTATTTTGAGAGAATCCGTCCTTATTTAGCATTTGGTGGAGGGCTCCTCTCTCAAGGAAAACCATTAAAAAGTATTATTAAAATAATTAGAAAGGATCCTCTTCAATAACATATTTCCATATTCTCTCTGATCTCAATAAAGATGTGGACTTATGTGCAAAGGAAGAGTGTAAATGAAGAATGGAAGATTTAAAAATCAATGGCCAAATAAAACCCTCTCTTATTCCTTAGAGCTAAATGGATTGACATTGTACAATTATGAAGGATTGTATTATCAATCAATTAGTATGACATGAATTTTGTTTTTTTGGTGGGTCAGTTTTGTAAGGTATATATGCCTACAAAATACCATTTTCTATTTTCCATTTTGGGGTCTCTTTGGAAAAATTCATACTTCTACTAGATAAGATGACTCAAGCAAAAGTTTTGAAGATATAATTATGTACTACGTAATGTATTTATCGTGGTCTAAGTGAGACATGAGCGAAACTTGCGTATAAATACAAAATTCTCATTTTGGTTTAAAAAATATTGTATAATAATAATAATGATGATGTTCATGTAATTTATGTATGAGATCCCTCTTTAAAAAACAAACAATTTTAATTATTGTAATAAATTTTAGTAATTTCAATATTATTTTTATTTTATATGAATCATAAAATTATAAATATTTATTTTAAATTATTATTATTATTTATTTAATCAATACTAAAAATAATATTTTTTAAAAATTATAAAAAAAATATTTCATAGAAAAATAATAATAATTTTTCTACATTTTTTGAATTTATGTATATTATTTTATATATATTCATTTTTTTGTTTCGATATCTCATTTAAATTTAAATTTATATTCTTAGTATATTATATTAAACATTAATATTTGAAAATTAATATTATTATGATTAATTAATATTAATTATATATATAAATATTTTGGATAATTATATATATAATAATATTATATTATATATTTATATATATATATATATATATATATATTATAGATATTATATATATATATATATATATAATATATTATCTATTATATATATATTATAATATAGATATATTATTCCATACTTATTAAAGAGTAAATTCATTTTTATTATATTTCTTTTTATTGACTTTTTAATTATAATGTTTTATATTTCCATATTTTATTAATATTTTGTATTAACAATTTATTATATAAATTTAAATAATCATTTTAATTGTTTAATGTTTTTATTATTAAAATATTAATTAATTTTATTTATAAATTATGAACTACTAAAAAAAATTAATAATTTTAATAATATTTAACAATCTTAATTTCCTCGCCCGATCGGGCTGGATGACACGGCAAGGATTAACGTGACGTCCTGGCGGCGCACGTTTGAAGGAGTAATGAAGATTGAACGTGGGAGGAATAAGGCAGGCAGGTGGAGCGGTTGGCAGGGAGAACAGGCTTTCAGTAGTGCAGGTGATCCGAGCAGTGGATGGGACGGTAGAACGGCGAGCAGGCAACTCCATTATGTGATGGGCTATGAGAGCAGATACAGCCATAATCCCGGTAATGATTCAACCAGGCCGCGTGATGTTAAAACCGGGAGGAAGAGAGGGATAATCGTCTGCGAGGATAGCCATAATTCAGTCTGCTGCGAACTGGTGTGCTGGGGGGCAGGGTTGCGAGGTGAGGAAGACTCAACAGAGGTAGACTGCTACCAGGGGTGCTGCTGGTTTGGATTAATTAGCGTGAGGACAGCGCGAGGAGGAAGCTGCAGCGGAAGCAGGACAATGGAAGGAGAAGGCAGCGGAAGTGGGAGGAGGTGGCTGCGAAGCGGGGGGCAGGAGGTCCATTTGAAAAGCCCGGCGGACTTGAAGGGCAAGCGGAAGGTTGATGCAGAGGGGAATCCGCGCATACAGTTTGTGGAGATTTCGGAAGAGGAGAATGAGGAGCAGCAGGACATCCAGGAGGAGGAGGTCTGGCGGAATCGTTGGAAATGCCTGCCGGGGGAGGATGGTGAGGATATTGAGACTGCGAGGGACCAGGCCAGTGGCAGGAACAGAGGCGGCCTGCGAGGCAGAGGGCGAAGGGGTCAAGGCCGGAGGGGCCATGGAGGTCGTCAGCGGAGGGATGTGGCGGAGAGGAGAAGCCGGAGGGGACGCCGATGCAGCCCTCCCCAGGAGCAGGAGGATGAACCAGAGGTAGGCGACAACCCCAGGCGGACCAGACAGACCATAAGCGAAAGGATTCGAATTGCAGAGAAGGATTACAGAGAAAATTCGAATCCAAAAGTCAGGAAAATAATGGAACATTGGGAAGAGGAAGCTATTCAGGCGCAGTCAGAAGAGGAAATGGAAGATTGGGCTGCCATTATGCCAGACCGTGGCCATACCAGGGGCAGGATGACCCTGTATAAACAATCCCTCCATCTTTATTGGGTCATGAAGCGTCTTATGGCAAAAGCCTTAGAGCAGGTTGCCAGGGAGATGGCAGAAATGGTCCAAAGCCTCCCCAATGTCAAAAAGGAACTGAAGGACATAGTTATTACCATGCTCTTGCAGGAGAAAAGATTAGAGGATCTACAGAAATAGCTGGTGGCCAGTGGAGTTTTGGTAAAGCAGGAGAAAGGCCAGCAGGCTGCACCAGACAAGTAGCGCTCGACGGAATGGTCCTGGTTTTTCTAGAAACTCTTGTTTTTGCTTTCGTTTTGCATGCGATATATAGTTGTTTTTATATGTAGAAAGAACTTAGTAGTTGATAGTATGACTATAGCTATAGAAACTGATTTGGAAAACTGGTCTCACACAATGGTTAACACTCAATTTTGGATTAAATTTGCCTTTTCTGGATGGTCAAGAGTCTCGGTTTCCCTTCGGGGCGGGATGAGACCATGATGTAGCTGCTATATATATTTTTTGTTAATAGAAATGGACATACTCAATTTACAAAAAAAAACAATCTTAATTTCCCGAATTAGGGTGGCCCCGTGATCATAAGCTTTCATTCCAAGATGCCCAACACACAGCTCCCACCTGGCTCACCATCCACATTATGTGTCATGTACTCCTCACGTGAAACAACTGCCCGATTATGGGATCCCTCCGCCCTTGCACCCCGCCCTCATGCTCAACCCCCTAGCGAATCTGTATTCTCCCTCCAACATTCTCTTTAGTGGATTTTTTGGCATCATGTATGCAACCTTACACTACAAGACCATGAACCAGAAAAAGGGACAAGGAAGACACTCTGACAGAGGGAGAGTTCATGGGATCCCCGCCACCAACTTCGATGATGCTACTATCGCCAACCTATTTAACAATGGGGTTCTTGACTCCTAACACAAGTACATCCTACCTATGGAGGAATTTGAACTACATTGGGGCTACCCAACACTTTAGGCACTCAAGAATCTCCTCACGAGCCAGGTAAAGGAGCGTGCCCAAGAGAAAATGAAAGTGACTACATGGATTGCTTAGCTCTCTGCTTATCAAAGCCACAGTGTCTCGCTAGAGTTTTGTGCTTTGATTTTCTGCCCAACATCCCCTCTTATTCTTCCCTTGCCCCTTCCCCGTCCGACTCACCTTCGGTTAGGTCCTCCTCCGCTCCCTTTCCTTGTGCCCCTATGGCTCATCCCCCTCCTCCCTAGGCTCTCATCCCTTTGGTGGCTAATGTTCCCCTGTCTCCTCCTCGCCCTAGCCCCTATGCTTCTAAATCCTAGAGGAGAAACCGACGGATACAAGCAGTATGCGGGCTCATGGAACTACTGTAGTGCAATGCGGTTCCAATGTGGTTATAAGGTATTTTTACTGTAGCAGAATTTAACTCTCAGCACATGGAAACTCACAGGTTGGCTCTCTCTCCTCATTTTTATTTCTTTGCGAGTCACTTTCTTTCCACCACCTCGAAAGCAAACAACTCAGATCCGGGTGGCTCATTGGCACACTACGCATTAGAGCCCTATGGCTTGACTATGCATTGTTTCTATGACACAATTGCATGCTCATGCATCAACTACATTAGCTCAATTCTCAAATCCATGATTTTGATCAATATATGTTTTGTAATGCAAACAACAAATTTGAAAGGCTCTGGTTTCTCTCAACTAGGGCGGAGTCCTTCCACTCTTTATCTTTGGTTTCTTCTTTCTGAGGCAGAGGACACACTCTTGATTGTCCTCTATGTAATTTCTGGCATATTAATATAATGTGGTCATATTTTCTTACAAAAAAAATAAATCTTAATTGTAGTTTTGAGGGTTAGTTTAGTTCGTTGGGTCCCTATCATTTAAGCACCTCTACCATTTAGAGGTCACACATTCGATTCTCTCAACACTCTTGGAGTCTAGATCCTTGGTTGAGTCAATAAGAGGTGATCATTTTAGGTAGATCTTCATAGTATAATATTTCTTGGATGTAGCAATCATTGATCTTTGGGGGTCCAGAATCACATAAACAAAAAAAAATTCTAGTAATCTCAACTTAATATGTATTTCACATAAATGATAAATGATAATTGAAAAAAAAAAAAAAAAAATCTGATCATTTCAATTTAATATTTATTTGACATAAATGATAATATTGTCAATTGAAAATTTAAATTTAAGTTTTAATTTTTGATTTCATAATAAAATATTTATTTGTTTTTTATTTATTATGAAATTAATTTTTAGAATTTTAAAATTGAAAGTGGTGGCAAGAGGGGATGGTCTCTAGGAAGTTAAGGTTGTGGAGTATTAATGGGGCTTACAATGCATTAAAAATAACCAAGCTTAAGCTTCTACTCTCTACGAGGAGATTTAGTTAGCCAAAGAAAATTAGGTAGCTTCTCTCACTATTTTTAGAGAATCCCTCCTTATTTAGAATTTTGTGGAGGGCTCCTTTCTCGGCAAAAAACATTAGAAGGTATTATTAAAATAATTAGAAAGGATTCTCTTCAATAACATATTTCCATATTTTCTGTTATCTCAATAAAGATGTGGACTTATGTGCAAATGAAGAGTGTAAATTGAGATTGGAAGATTTAAAATCAATGGCCAAATCAAACCCTCTCCTATTCCTTAGAGATAAATGGATTGACATTGTACAATTATGAAGGATTATATTATCAATCAGATATAGTATGACATAAATTTTGTTTTTTGGTACGTCGGTTTTGTAAGGTAGATATTCCTACAAAACCACATTTTTTTGTCCATTTTGGAGTCCCTTTGGAACAATTTGTACTTCTGTTAGATAAGATGGCTCAAGAAAAGGTTTTGAAGATATAATTATGTACCACCTAATGTATTAATTGTGGTCTAAGTGAGACTTGCATATAAATACAAAATTCTCATTTTGGTTTTAAAAAATATTGTATAATAATAATGATGATGATGATGGTGTAATTTGTGTATGAGATCCCTCTATCTGTGAGACAAAGGGCTTCGCCCCTTGGATATAGGTGTATATCTTCTACCCCTTTTTATTTGAGCTTACAACATTTTCTAAAGAAAGACTTGAATGGTGGATACACAACAACAAAATGTGTTTACCAACCAATATAGGTGCCCTGCCCAAGTTCAAAACTCAATTTACTTATCTAACGATGCTTATGGGTAGTTGCATTGGGCTCAAGAGTTGGTGGCATTCCCGCCGACTCGATCCCAAGTCTCCTCGAATTAATTTTAAAATAAATAAATACATATTTTTTCCTACAAAAACTTACACTATTATTATATTATTTTTATTTTTAAAATTACCATAAAATGATTAAAATTAACATTTTAAATTACATAATATAATTTAAAACAATATATTGTATTCACAGCTCTTAAAATTGTTATAATAGTCATAATATTTATGATTTAATCATTTTTATTAAAATTTAATAATTTAGTGTTTATAATAATATTTTGTAAACAAAATATTTTTTTCCAATATGTAAATTATAACATTATTTTAATTTAATATTTTTATAATATAACTTAAATATAGAAAATTAAAGTTGCATAAATACACTTAGCGTATTTAAATTTTAACATACTTTAAAAAAATCATGCTAAATAAAATCTAAATATTTTAAAATCAAAGTTACATACTTAAACATTAAAGATTAAAATTAATAATAATAAAAAATGTTATACAACCTTTTTTTTAATTGAAGGTTTTGTATTATTAAGCAAAACATGGATATATAGATTTTCGAGTTGAGTTCCATAGGAGCTTGTTTCTTCTTCCCCAAAATCTATAGGCTAAGAGCCAGACTCTAGAGCCTTCATGAGAAACCCACTACAGAGGAGAATCGACATAACTAAGCACCTAGGTTGGCTACAAGATCTCCCCCCCATTCCACTGTATTGTGAACCAAACAAGACACTAAATACTCATATGATAGTAAAGTCGATACCTTACAATTACAAAAACACAAATTCTCATGACAACAACATAGGCACTAAACCTTCATACAATGAGATGCCTTCCAACACATAATCAACTAAGTAGGCCCATGAACATGCCAAGAAAGGCACCGAGATAAAATATAAACAGTAAAATTTTCCCCAAAATAAAGACCCATAGACAAGCCATGACTGATCATAACAAAACAATGATATTCAGATCCACAATCATAAACAAGCTTCACAGAGCCAGAAGAAAACCACTACAAGTCACCATAATGCCTTTAATCGTGAACCAAAAAAGTTGTCAATGATAAACCTCCTCCTTGATCATTGGCCATTATATGAGAAACCTATAGGATCTATCAAATCCCCACTATCTGATTCACATGTGATATGACCTTCTACATGCACTATGAAAAATCAATCTTATCCAAGAAAAATTTTTGGTTCCAGAGCATCCTTTTAATGTCTTCCAAGGAGGAAAATAAATTGTATCATTCTACTTCCCTATCTTTGAATACCATACCAAAAAGGGTGTTCACATTCCAATGAAAAAACATCAAATTCAAGTTTTTCTTCTTCCTACCCATGGTATGACTAGGGTCAAGAATCCAAACTAACATATCCTCCATGATCCCTAAGTATGAATGAGATTGACATTCAATCTCTTCGTGAGTCTCCAACTTTCAAAAAAAAATCCTAGTCTCTATTGGAACCAAATTAAAATAGTTAGAAGCTGAGTCTTGAACAAATAATCTTGCTATTTGTTGATCTTAAGGAGTACTACCATCCACCCCACCCCGGTATACATCTCATTCTCTACCTTGGTGGCATGGATAAAACCCTAGGGGAACACTTTGGAAAGTTGTTGTAAATTACTCTCCCTGCAAAGAAACAAGAAAATATACCTGACACACCAACAACAGGACTAGAATACTACCCTACCCAGTCATCCACATAACTTAAGTTACAATTTCTAGACTCAACATAGGCTCTGTCAAGAGAACCTGTAGGCTTGACAACCTCTGAATGAGAATTAAACCTTGATATCATTAAAAACAAAGAGAGACCTATGTCTACCTATGAGTCCCAACTACTAAAATGATGAACACAACCCTTAACAAAAACCATTGGACTGTTTGTAGAATTGCTGCCAATTTGGCACACCAACTTGTAAAGTCATCCAACCATAAAATTGACCACTATCCAAAATTGAAAAAGATAGAAGCTCAGAGTCGAAAATCACATGCAAAGAATTAAAACACTCTCGCCTTGCAACAAGACCTACAATTAGTCTATTAAACTGAAAGACAAATAATCTGAGACCCCAAAACCAAGCTCATACTAGAAGCTCAAAACTCGAAACCACATGCAATGAAATAAAACACCCCTGCCTTAAAACTCAACCTGTCATTGGTATTTCATACCCAGATACAATGACTCTAAGACCCCAAAACGAGAATCAACACAACTTAAAAGAATAAAGACCAAAATAACTAGGAAAAGAAAGAACTTGACCTGATACTCCACAATAGTAGACACCAACCCACCAGACTTCAAATATTTCCTCTGCAATACACAGAACTAATAGAACTAATCACCGAGGGAAAAAGGCCAAATCTTCCACCACCTTTGCAAACCGTTATCCCTACCTCTTACCACAACAATTTCAAACTTAAAGCTTGATGCCAAGAACTTCTCTAGCCTAGTCATGAAATAATGCATGGAATAAGAGGTCAAGAGTTTAACCTTGTTTGCATGCAAACGCTCAACAAAGAAACTAATGAACTCCACACAAACCCAATTAATAATAAATACCAATTGAAAACCTCACATGATAATGCATGCGGTATTATGCCACATCTTCAAATATCTTAATTGCACATCATGTCTAATGGGGTGGCGAGCACTATCACCAAGTCCTCTGCGTCCTCTACATTAGCAACGCCATAATTTTTTTATAAAGAATTAAATATTAATTAATAAATTAAATTATATATAAAAGTATAAATTCCATTCTAAAAATAAAAGCATAGAAATATATCATCAAAATTTATATTAAAAAGAGTGTGAATATATAAATTTAATATGATGGATTATTATTTCATATATTGAAAAATCATAAATTTAAGAATAATTATTATCAAATTTATATAATATAAGAATGTTTTATAAATATATCAATTTATTTAATATGATAATTTATTGAATATCAATATATCATAATTTTACCCCAATCGGGGTGCAATCCAGTTGAGGATCCCAATGGGGATAATGATTATCTCAATTAAGATGATGCATGCAAGACAAGAGGTTGGTTAGACAAATGGAAGATGGAGTGGGAGGAGATACGATGGTGGTTGCATAGGAGAAGATGGAATGAATGATAGAGCGTGCCATCATTAAAGAATTTCAGAATTTGGGTGGAAAGAGTGGTTGTTCAGTGAAGTAAATTGGTTTTACCTCTTCCAGTGTTGTATTAAGCTAGTGGCGAGACATTGGGAACTTGCAAGCGAGAGCGCTATGAAAGGGGACTTCATCGGCATCTACAGGACAAAAAATATGGGGAATGTGCCATTCTCCTTCTCCTCCTACAGTCAAGAAAATATGGAGATAGTCTGTAGGATTCTTGTTTATACAATTCGATGGAACTGTTAGTGTGGGAAGATGATTGTCATGCTTTTCTGCAATTCTAGGGGGAATTCCTTCGTTTCTGCATTCGAAATGGCAGCATTGATCTCGATTATTTATGGAATTATGCTTCAGAGAATGGGAACTATATCTCTGGGTTTGGGGTGTTGTTCACGTTATTGTGCCGACATTGCATGGGATGTCACAAAAGCCATGAGGAAGAAGAATGGGTTATGTCTTAATGTTATTACTGTGTTTTTCATTGTGGTTTTGACCCAATTTCGAAGGTTCTCTTCTGTGGGATGCAGGGTTATGTCAATTGTTTCTATTAGAGGCTGGCCTCAAACCACACCTTTGTTTGCAATGGTTTAAGGGAAGAAGATTATGCTGGTTAAGAATCATCGCGTGAGAGGATCATTCTTATTTCATATTATATGGTATATCTGGAACGCTAATTTTTCCTCGCTCTTGTGCATGATATTTCCCCCTATCATAGAGGCAAGTTTCAGGAGCGACGACATTTTCCCTTCAAGCTGGATGGTTTTTTGGATGGGGTTGGGACACATAGGCCTTACAATCTCACAGGTGCCTCTTCTCAGGATGGCACGAGTAAAAACTATCAAAGAGGAAGTAATGGTAGAGGGATGCAGGAAAAAATTGAAGAGAGGTTCGTAGGTAGAGAACAACGAACCATTATCCTAGCAGCTGAAAAGAGTAGGCTGTAAGTCTCAGGCCCAACATAACAAGGATGCCACACATGCATATGTGAGGGAGTTATCAAAGCAAGTTAGAAGGATTATCATAGGGTTGGAAGCAGATCTCACCCACCAAGTTGAGGAAGAAGAGCAAGAAGTGGATTATGAATTTCTAGTCCCCGACCTTGGAAATTCTCGAGGCCGAGTCTCCCAATATAAATAGACCATTCACCTCTACTAGATGATGAAAAATATGGTGGCTAAAGCCATTATGCATACTTCTAACTACATGCAGATTGACCCTACCTCATAGGAAATCCAAAAATACTTTCATCTGATGCAGTTTCAGGTTCAACATCAGAATGTTTTCTTGGGCATAATTGAGCAACACCTTTGGTGCCCACAATACTTGGAAATGTGAGGGTCTAGTGCAAAAGACCCTCTGCCTATTGAGTCCTTTGAGGACTAGTTATATTGTTGGTTATGCCTGTTTTCAGTTAATTTTTTGTTTAAATTTTGATGATGGCCATACCAATAGGGAGCTTTATATTTAGAAGGAATAACACATTATGGTATTCAGACAGTAAATCTTATCTGGCCAAATTTTATAGACTTAAAAACATTCGATTTTGGTTGTTATATTGTTGGTTATGCCTATTTTCTGTTCATTTTCTTTTCTTTTCTTTTTTAATTTTGATGATGGTCATAGTGATAGGGAGCTTTAGATTTAGGAGGAAGAATGTATTATGGTATTTAGACAGTAAGGATTATCTGGCTGAATTTTATAGACTTAAAACCTTTCGATTTTGGTTGGCTTATAATGCCTTTCGATGGCCACAAACCTGGTTTCCCAATGACTAGGTTGAGGCTATGAAATTTATATCTTGATGTAAGGTCCTAATCAACCTAAAAAAACAAAACAAAAAATATATCATAATTTAAATTTAAATTTCATTATATTCAAAAATCTTTATTGATAAAATTTAGATAATATTATCTAAAAATCTTTCATAAATATATCAATTTAATATCTTAGATCTTTATGTTTCCATTTGAGACATATTAAATTTTTAATACCAACAATATTTATTTTCTCATGGCAATTTAATTTATCCTCAATTTATTATGTATTTACATTGAATCGCTAAAAGGGACAATTACTGGTATCTCTAACTTTTGGGATTGAAAATATGAAACAAAAATAAGCTAGAGAGATCAATCACACGTTGCAAAAATTAATTAACCCACAAACAATTCTCGATCATTTCATTATTCAAAAAAACTGTGTTTTTTGAACCATAGATATAGAGAAATACAATCTGGAACCTGCAACAAAACTTCCTCAAAATGAATTCGGTGTAAGTAAATTGGCCACAAGAAAAGCTACCTCCAGATGAAATCTCTCTAAAATCGACCATTAGCAATAAGATCTATTCCCTACCACTAATGTGAAATGGAAAAATCCCAGCGCTTTAGCTAAGGAAACTCTAGAAACTCTAAGAAAATTAGAGATAAAGTACAAAATAAGAAACATATGAGGAAGTGTTTGTTGCTTCTAGTCACATCTCTCTGAATAAAATATCAATAATGAATGAAACAGATAACACATTAATACTATGCCCTTACAAGAAACCTACAAAGACAAATGTAGACCACTACACTACATGGGTACACATGTCAAGATCAAAGGTGATTGTATCCACAAGCAAGGTCACTCCACAAGGTGTGACCAACACTAATAGAAACCTCCTAAGCCTGAATTTATGTTCCACTTCCCCTTACATGAATATTATCATAACATAGGCACCCTCGTGTCAACTATAAATCTCTATGCAAGAATCCAAACTACCCCATATTTTATGGAACCCAATGACCCCCTCTAGGAAGTAAAACATTCTTCCAATGTAGATTATCTACACAAGAAACCATGGCGATGTGACCATCACATATAATGTTAGGAAGTTATTTGAAGATCTCTAATGCCTTAAGGAAAAATAACATGCATGAACCCCATTAAGGTCAAGCCATCTCCAATGTGCAAATTCATCATAGACCATCCAAGGGAGTAACCCTAAAATCTAAAAACACATAGATATTGGATACCATTTCCTTCAAAAGCATGTATTTCTCCTACAATATGTTCCTCCATTTTCATAAGGTGTGTTAAAATTGGACAACATCAGGATGAATTTCCCCAAACGGAAGCCCTCTTGCCCCAAAGGAACCCTATCTTGATTAGAATTCAAATTAAAAAAAATATTGCTATTAATATTATTTGTATTAGTAAATCAATTATTAAAGATAAATATTATGGTGAGAAAATTTTGCATTTTGAATTTTAGTTTCCCACCAAGAATTCAAGTCGACTTCATTATGATCGTGTCAACCTCGTTATGAAAGGGTCACATTCATGTAAAAAATAAGTACCCTTGATCTCATTTTATATCATTGACTCTCTAAGTTCTAAAGCATCCTGAATTTTGAGGCTCGTGTTCAAGGCTTTGTTGTTCATATCGAATATATTTGTTCATTTATTAATATCTATCTATCTATCTATATATATATATATATATATATTCCACTTGAAAAATCATAATCTTTCATTAACTTTGAAAAATTACATATTGTAGATGCGATTGCATATGCTGTATCTGTCTAGGCCCAGAGGGCTCAATCAAAATTTTAAGGGTTTCACCAAAAACTATATACTGTTCAAATTCACCACGCAGGGTGATCATTCAAAATATAATAGTAGCATGTTATAAGTTTGTACATATGCCAAGCAAGGCCAAATCATAAATATCCTGTATATACAAAGTTTTCACTATAAACACTTTCAAAAATTTTCAAAAAAAAAAAGTAGTGTTCAGGGTCTTTTAGCCCTGTGATAATGTTGATCTATGTATGGGCGGTGATAGTAGTGGAATTCATTGGTCCCTCGCTATTCCTGGATCGTCCATTATCCTCTGGGAAGTGTCGTGGCATCCTTGGATAGCTCGTCAGCACAACTATTATATTCCCTGTAAATATGATTGCATGTAATGTTATTAAATTGAGCCTTGAAAATGTTGACTTCATCCAAAATATTACTGAGTGTGTGTATGTGACAAGCAGTAATATTATTGAACCAATTTATAATGATCTTCGAGTCACCATAAATATTTAAACTCATGCAATTATGTCCCAAAGAGAAATGCAAGAGATGATGGATGGTGATGAGTTCTGTGAAATTGTTTGTTCCAGCCCCTAATCCCATCTTAACTTTGTAGAAGTGTTTTTCACTAATGTATATGATGAAACCACCACCACATCCCTATTGTTGAGTTGTGCCATCGAAATATGCCCAAGGGGTATTTTTATCAATAAGAGGAGGTGAATGAGGCCTTCGGGCTCGAGGTTGTGGACGTTCAAGCATCTCATTGTATGTTGATACAATACAGGCCACAATGTGTGGCCAACACACAGGTTTGTTTTCAAAAATAGAGCAGTTCCAAGCTAGCCAGAGATGCCAACTGATAATCAGTGGGAGACTTTGAAGTTTGGAACCCTTATGCTAGTTGTACCAACATTCCCATGCACTGTTGAGGTATGCACCTTCCCACTGCCCTATATAATATATTGTGGTAGAATATTATTCCAGAGAGTAATCAAAGCTGTGCATTTCAGGAAAAGATGTAAAGTCGATTCAGTTGAGTTTTTTCACAAAGTACACCAATTCGGCCCATGGAAAGATCGGTGTGTGAGATTTTCTCCAGTAGGAACTTTGTCTCTGAGTATACACCAGAAAAAAGTCTAGTCCTAGGAGGTTTTGTAAGTTTCCAGATACTCTTCCACCAGAAAGTAATCTGCTCTGGAATCTTGTGGGAGATTGGGGATAGATATCCAGTCTTGGGGGAATATATACCATTTTCCGCATGACACTAAATAAGTTCATCAGGGCCCTCTTTAACCCTTATATGAGATTCAAATAGTGCAGATATATATTCGTGCCATTCTTGGTGCCAACATTGTGGTAGATCAAGCTGCAAGGTAGATTTCCATCCTTAGACAAAGATGGTGGAATTTTGATGATCAGCAATATTTGCAAGCACCTTTATCTCATGAGAATGGAGATGATGTATAAGTTCTCTAGACAGCTAGTATCTACCTCCATCTCTAATCCATGGGTCCAAGCCAATGTGAGCCATAGTTCCATCATTGATTCTCCAGGCCAGATTATCCCTGATGTGTAGTAGAGAATGAAGGAGAGCCTTCCGGACAGATGAAATGCCAGTTTTAGGCCAACTTGGAAAACGAACCCAATCCATGATTTGCTAAGGCCAAATATACTTATGATATGTGATGGTAGTCCAATGGTTCTTTCCAGTCAGCAGAGTCCAGCCCATTTTTGCAGCAACGACTTGTGCAAATAAAGGAAGGTCTTTTAGACCCCAGCCTCCCCATTTCTTAAGTAGCACGATCTTATTCTAGCGTACCCATGCAAATATCTTTTTGTTTTGGTTACCATTCCAAAGATATCTGTTGCAGATTTGTTGTAAACGAGCCAAGATACTCCTAGGAATCCAAGCAAGTGCCATCTAGAATACTGGTGTGGCCTCAAGAACAGATTTTATAAGTACAAGTCTGCCAGCTCTGGACAAATATCTATGGCTCCATATGGAAAGCCTTTTCTCCAGTTTGGTGATGAGCCATACCCAATCAACAATTTTCTAGCTGATAGGCTTTATCCATAAACCCAGGTACTTTAGAACCTGGTCTAGAGGATTGATGCAATAAGGAAAAAGCTGATGAGCAAGATGAGACTCTTGGATGGAAGTTCTAGCAAAAGTAATGGTGGATTTTGATTGATTGGATAACATCCCAGTAGTTGTTGAGAAAAGAGAGAGAATTTTGGATAAGGAGTGGGAGTCCTGAATACTTCCATCAAGAAATATGAGAACATCATCCACAAATAGAAGGTGAGTGAGAAAGCATTCATCAGGTATCTTGAGACCATGAATATCACCATCCCGCTTAGCCAATGCGATCAATCGAATTAGTCCATCCATGACAAACAGAAATAAGAGAGGTGACAGAGGGAATCCTTGTCTAAGCCCCCTCTTAGAGTGAAAGAAATGAGATGCAGATCCATTAATGAGGATGCTGAAGGAGGGGGTGGTAATGCAAGCCATAATCCAAGTGATGAAGTTGTGTGGAAAGCCCAAATGGATAAGGATCATCTTAATGAAAAGCCAACTAACACGATCAAAAGCTTTTGCTAGGTCTATCTTAAGAATAATGAATAATGGCCTTTTGGTGTTTGCTTCAGATTGAATGAATAGCTTCTTGGGCAGAGCCAATGGCCTCATGGATTTGACGATTTTCAAGAAAAGCAAATTGTTGAGGGGCAATATGAAGAGAGAATAGGGTGAAGGCGATTTGCAATGATCTTGGAGATAATTTTGTACAGACAATTGCACAAATAAATGGGCCTGTAGTCATTAAAGGAGGAAGGGGTGTCAGATTTAGGAATGAGGGCAATAAAATTCAAATTGATGGCATTGTACAACGATCCAGACAATCTGCACTCTTCCACAACTTTCAATAGATCTTCTCCGAGGAGGTCATAGAATGCAAGGTAGAATTCTATGGTCCAGCCATCAGGTCCTAGACTCTTGTCCTTCTTGAACCATTTTAGTGTGCCTTCGAGCTCTCCAGTCATCATAGGAGTGTAAATTTCCTCTACTTCATCCTCATTTACAAATTTGGGGAAGTGTCCAGCCACATTAATGATATCAGCAAGATTTGATCCAGAAGGGCTTTTGTATAGGGTTTTGAAATGAGTGGAGCTAAGATGGGAGAGTTTATTGAAAGAATCAACCACTCCTCCCTCAGGCAGAGGTAGAATTCAGATGGTATTTGATACCTTTCTAGATTTTGCATAGTTCTGAAAAAACCTTGTATTGTCATGCCCTACATTTAGCCATATGGCCCTACTCCTAAGTCGAGGGGATTCCTCTCTTTCCTTCAGAATCTGAGCCTTCTATTTCTCAAGCTCAATCAGATGTGATTTGTCTTCTGTAGTGATAAACCATAGGCTTCGCACATCGAGCAGAGAACTCAGCTCAGATTCTATGTGTAATAGAGTCGAACTCTCCCTCTGATGCTTTTCTCTAGCCCAGTTAATAGAAAGATGCTTTAGCTTGGAAAGATTATAACAGAAACCCTTTGCCAAGGAATCAAATCTATCGATCGATTTGGCAGCCTAGAATTCTGATACCATACTAATATAAGAAGGGTCCTGTAGCCAGACATGGTTAAATTTAAATGGGGCTTTTGGTTTTGGATGAGGCCCCAAAATCTCCAGATAAATGGGGGAGTGGTCTGAAATTCCCCCTGAGCCAACCCACTGTTTATAGAGATGCAGTTGCTGCAACAGGGGACCCTTCATAAGGAATCTGTCTAATCTTTGAGCAAGGGCAGCCTCACCCACCCTTCTATTCCTCCATGTAGGAAGAGGTTTATTCATAGGAACATTAATAAAGTTGTACTGCTCCAGGAGGTTTGTCATGAACCCTGAGATAGAATCCACTTGAGCCAATGACCCCCAAGATTCACTATAACCCAAGGATAAATTGAGATCACCTCCAATAATGATGTGATCTGAAGAGAAAATGGAGAGGCCAAGCTGATGCTGCCATAAATGCTCTCTCTATTGACAAGGACCATATATGTTGACAACCCGAAGGCTGGTGCCAAGCTCTGCCGAGAATAAGTCTAACCCCAGGAATCCATGGCCTCCCCAAGATGCAGTAGCTCTGATTGTACGGGGGTTGTATCCAATGGCAAGACCACTGGATCTCCCCACAACGTCGCCAAGTAGATCCATCCCAGGGAAATAGAGTTCAGGGAGCTGGTAATGAGATCAGCCAACCCTAGGCTTTCTTGGAGCAAGATAATGTCAATGAGTTCTATCTCGAAGAGTCTGCGCAAGGCTAGTTTCTTGGAGGCACTAGCCATGCCTCTATAGTTGAAGGATAGACACTTCATGGATGGACAAAAAATATGGGGAATGTGACATTCTCTTTCTCCTCCTATAATCAAGAAAATATGGAGATAATTTGTAGGATTCTTGTTTATATAATTCGATGGAACTGTTAGTGTGGGAAGATGATTGTCATGCTTTTCTGCAATTCTAGGGAGAATTCCTTCGTTTCTACATTCGAAATGGCAGCGTTCATCTCAATTATTTATGGAATTATGCTTTAGAGAATGGGAACTATATCTCTGGGTTTGGGGGGTTGTGCATGTTGTTGTGCCAACATTGTATGGGATGTCGCAAAAGCCATGATGAAGAAGAATGGTTTATGTCTTAATATTATTAATGTGTTTTTCATTGTGGTTTTGACCCAATTTCGAAGGTTCTCTTCTGTGGGATGTAGGGTTATGTCAATTGTTTCTATTAGAGGCTAGCCTTGAACCACACCTTTGTTTGCAATGGTTCAAGGGAATAAGATTATGCTGGTTAAGAATCGTTGCATGAGAGGATCATGCTTATTTCAGATTATATGGTATATCTAGAATGCCATTGTTTCCTCGCTCTCGTGCATGATCTTTTCCCCTATCATAGAGGCAAGTTTCGGGAGCGACGACATTTTCCCTTCAAGGTGGATGGTTGTTTGGATGGGTTTGGGACACATAGGCATTACAGTCTCATAGGTTCCTCTTCTCAGGATGGCACGAGTAAATACTATCAAAGAGGAAGTAATGGTAGAGGGATGCAGGAAAAAATTGAAGAGAGGTTCGCAGGTAGAGAACAACGAACCATTATCCCAGCAGCTGAAAAGAGTAGGACGTAAGTCTCAAGCCCAACATAACAAGGATGCCATGCATGCATATGTGAGGGAGATATCAAAGCAAGATAGAAGGATTATCATAGGGTTGGAAGCAGATCTCACCCGCCAAGCTGAGGAAGAAGAGCAAGAAGTGAACTGTGAATTTCTAGTCCCTGACCTTGGCAATTCTCGAGGCCAAGTCTCCCAATATAAATAGACCATTCACCTCTACTATGTGATGAAAAATATGGTGGCTAAAGCCATTATGCATACTTTTGACTACATGCAGATCGACCCTACTTCTTAGGAAATCCAAAAATACTTTCATCTAATGCAGTTTCAGGTTCAACATCAAAATGTTTTCTTGGGCATAATTGAGCAACACCTTCGGTGCCCACAATACTTGGAAATACAAGGGTCTAGTGCAAAAGACCCTCCGCCTATTGAGTCCTTTGAGGACTAGTTATATTGCTGGTTATGCCTATTTTCAGTTCATTTTTTGTTTAAATTTTGATGATGGTCATAGTGATAGGGAGCTTTAGATTTAGTAGGAATAATGTATTATGGTATTCAGACAGTAAATCTTATCTGGCCAAATTTTATAGACTTAAAACCATTCGATTTTGGTTGTTATATTGTTGGCTATGCCTATTTTCAGTTCATTATTTATTTATTTTTTATTTTGATGATGGTCATAGCGATAGGGAGCTCTAGATTTAGGAGGAAGAATGTATTATGGTATTCAGACAGTAAGGATTATCTGGCTAAATTTTATAGACTTAAAACCTTTCGATTTTGGTTGGCTTATAATGTCTTCCAATGGCCAACAAACCTAGTTTCCCAATGAGCAGGTTGAGGCCACGAAATTTCTATCTTGATGTAAGGTCCTAATCAACCTAAAAAAAAACAAAAACAAAAAACAAAAAATATGTCATAATTTAAATTTTGATTTCATTATATTCAAAAACCATTATTGTTAAAATTTATATAATATTACCTAAAAATCTTTCATAAATATATCAATTTAATATCTTAGATCTTTATGTTTCCATTTGAGACATATTAAATTTTTAATACAAATAAGATTTATTTTCTCATGGCAATTTAATTTATCCTCAATTTATTATGTATTTACATTGAATCACTAAAAAGGACAATTATTGGTATCTATAACTTTTAGTATTGAAAATATGAAATGAAAATAAACTAGAGAGATCAATCACACATTGCAAAAATTAATCAACCCACAAACAATTCTCCATCATTTCATTATTCGAAAAAACTTTGTTTTTTGAACCATAGATATACAAAGAGAAATACAATCTGGAACCTGCAACACAACTCCCTCAAAATGAATTCAGCGTAAGTAAATTGGCCTCAAGAAAAGCTACCTCTAGATGAAATTTCTCTAAAATCGACCTCTAGCAATAAGATATACGCCCTACCACTAATGCGCACTGGAAAAATCCCAGCGCTTTAGCTAAGAAAACATAGAAACTCTAAGAGAATTAGAGATAAAGTACAAAATAAGAAATACATGAGGAAGGAAGTGTTTGTTGCTTCTAGTCACATCTCTTTGAATAAAATATCAATAATGAATGAATCAGATAATACATTAATACTATGCCCTTACAAGAAACCTACAAAGACAAATGCAGACCACTACACTACATGGGTACACATGTCAAGATCAAAGGTGATTGTATCACAAGCAAGGTCACTCCACAAGGTGTGACCAACACTAATTGAAACCTCCTAAGCCTGCATGTACATTCCACTTACCCTTACATGAATATTATCATAACATAGGCACCCTTGTGTCAACTCTAAATATCTATGCAAGCATCCAAACTACCCCATATTTTATATAACCCAATGACCCCCTCTAGGATGTAAAACATTCTTCCAATGTAGATTATCTACACAAGAAACCATGGTGATGTGGCCATCACATACAATGTTAGGAAGTTATTTGAAGATCTCTCATGCCTTAAAGAAAAATAACATGCATGCACCCCATTAAGGTCAAGCCATCTCCAATGTGCAAATTCATCATAGACCATCCAAGGGAGTAACCCTAAAATCTAAAAACACATAGATTTATGATACCATTTCCTTCAAAAGCGTGTATTGCTCCTACAATATGTTCATCCATTTTCACAAGGTGTGTTAAAATTGAACAACATCGGGATGAATTTCCCCAAACGGAAACCCTCCTACCCCAAAGGAACCCTATCTTGACTAGAATTCAAATTAAAAAAATATTATTATTATTATTATTATTATTTATATTAGTAAATCAATTATTAAAGATAAATATTATGGTGAGAAAATTTTGAATTTTGACTTTTAGTTTCCCACCAAGAATTCAAGTCGACTTCATTATGATCATGTCAACCTCCTTATGAAAGGCTCACATTCATGTACAAAATAAGTACCCTTGATCTCATTTTATATCATTGACTCTCTAAGTTCTAAAGCATATTGAATTTTGAGGCTCGTGTTCAAGGCTTTGTTGTTCAGATTTAATCTATTTATTTATTTATTAATTAATTAATTTATATATATTGGGTTTGCATACATGGCCTTCTCTATAGCACAATATCAATATTCACAATGGTTCGCACTATCTCACAATGGTTTTTCCTTAACAATAGTGACATTGCTTGAATATTATAATAGCAATGTTTGACTCAGAATAACTTGCATTAAACTTTGTATTATCTGAGATTGATTTTCATATTTGATTCCTATAGCTTTTATATGTGGCTTTTCTCTCTATTGTTTTGTTATTTGTTTACTAATGAATCACATTGTTATGTATCACCTATAGCATTTCTTTGTGAATTGGTTTCACTTTGATTCCTATAGCTTCGCTCCATTATGTGACATCGCTTTATACCAGGGCTTCAGTTTATTATGTGACACCGAAAGGTATCGAAAAAACATTGAATGTAGCCTTTTAATGTTTGGTGCCACGAGCTTCATTAAAGAGTGGGAAGGTTAGCAAAATCGCAGAAATACAATGTATTTTTCCCGGGAAATTGCTAGAGGGTTAACCTTCCAAATGGACTTGAAATGCAATTACATGATGTCTCTATCAAGCTTTGGATACACAGACACAGTTAAGTTCCATGCTAGTTGGAAAGGCTTTATGTAATCACATGCATCTGGTGCATTTTCAGGTGGCTAAACTGCCCAGAAGTTATCTCCCCATTTGGACCCCAAATGGTTTCTAGTGGTAGTTCACTTTTCTTTTTGGGTTCATTTTTGTCGTTAACATGTGAGCTTGTTGGAAACCCAAACTAACACCTAGAACATTAGATCTTCGGGGCTTGATCGAACGATCATGTTGTTTGGTGGATCTTCGGTGGTAACGTGGAGCGAGGCTTTGTGGACCGAGGCTTTGTGAGGTTCAGCTTTTGCTTGGGCAGCTAATATTCATTTTGTACATTATGTAACTTTTCTTTTATTTGGAATAGAAGGACCTACGCTTACTTTAGCAAAAAAAAAGTGTCATCATATTATATTATTAAATAAGACTTCATTTTTATTCTGGCTCTTGCTTCACTATTATAGTGAACTGTACATGTTTTCTCTACAGTTTATTACCAATGGTTTGATGATCTCTAAATGTTGGATATTTTTTATAGCAATACTTGATGATAAGGATCTACATAAAGTGAGATGGTAGCAACTTTGATAGTCGTGGGATAGCAGTGACAAAAATGTAAGGAATGGCAGTGTTCTTATTTCTGTAATATAACAATGTGTTATTTGTTCTAGCAAGATGGTACCCTTGATAGTCAAAAGGATTGTGATCTTCATGATGGAAGTGAGATGTCACTGTTACACTGAAATTTGTCACCATGACTATCTACAGTTAATATGGCTCCATCAATAGTCATATTATCCTCCTTGTCAAGCCTAATACCTCTGCTCTTCATGTCAAGCTTCAAAAAAGAGAGAAAATCACTAAAAACATGTTTATCTCTGGGTACGTAGGTTCTCTCTACCTTGCCTGCGTGTACGCATCCCAAACTCTTTGTACCTGCGTACTTGTACGCTCTGTAAGCCAAAGGATGGGTGTGTACCCCTGTAAAGGTCAAAAGGCGCGAGTTTCATCTTAAAAAAGTTACTTGTGGTCACTTCTAGAGCCTTCTAGAAGAGTGTTTGACGTGTATTGAGCGCCTCCAGATGGTCCATGCATCCCTATGATAGAGGAACTTATCCCATCAAGAGAGGAGCTACCCCATCCAAAAGAGGGAGTATCCCATTGATGTTGGAACTGAATAACTTCCTCTAGAACGCTATAAATACAGGCCTTGGGCCAGAGGAGGGGAGGTTGAAAGCTGAACATTCCAAAGGGTAGATGTTGCTGGAATTAGGACTTCCATTGTTAACTTGTGAGGAGGGATTACCATCCTTTCTTGTTGCCATATTGGAAGTGGGTGAGCTTGTCAAAGTAGAGGAAAACTCTTGCTGGACCCTGGGAGGAACTTGCACAACACCAAGGCTCAGGTTGTAATGGTTTCTTTTTTGTTTCCTTAATACAAATAAGTCCATTCTTCTCAATGATTTGTTGTTAATGAATTGTTTCATATACTCCTTGGTCTATATGTTGAATATGCTTTGTTTTATGGAATATTCAGGTGTTATGTAATCGTTTGATTGTTAGTGTATGCAGGTTTCAAAGTGAAGGAGGAGCTCATCTGGATCAACGAAGCTAGACTGCTACAACAAGCGTTGGACCTAAGGTAAGATCGGAAAACACTTGGTTTCTCATAGCATAATGTATATTTAGAGAAGGATTGCTCTTACTTGTTTTTTTTGTCACTAGAGAGTCTTAGACTCCTAGGGAGGTTAGTTTTGTCAGCAAAAATAACTCTTTCCGCATGACAAATTGGCGACTCCACTGGGGAATCCATTGATGTGCTTGGTTTTTCTTTTGAGTATTACTTTGATCTGAAAAGAGTCTTGTTTCTTTTGTTTTTGATTGCTTGACTGTGTTTTTGGGTGGATTAGCTTAGAGTCTAGTTTGATTTTAGTTCTTCTTCATTTTACAGTAGAACGCACCCTCTGCGTTAGACACAGTGCGTACTTGTACGCACTGTATCTTTGTACACAGAGCGTAGGCGCACCTGGTTAAACAGGTTGCCTGCGTACCTTGTTAAAATTCAGAAAATTCCATTTTTATCCATTTTTCCCCTTTAGATTTTGTTTTTTCTAGTCCTTACTGCCCAGATCCACTGGTTGACTGTCAAAAATCTTCACCTGCACTTGTTCCATTAGTGTCGAAAGTTTTAGTGAAATTCATTGAGATTTTAGCCTTAGGGTTTTGATTTTTATATTGGTCCTGTAGTGACTTTCGGTTTAGAAGTTGCAAAGCCTTAAATATCTCTGGTTTTGTCAGTCTTCTTAGGAGTCGGACCAGTCGTAAAGTCTACCCACGTGAGCGACCTACCTTTTTGTTGCCTCTTTGCAAAATTTCGATATAGCTTGTTCATTTAAAGTTGTGAATTTCATTTTCAAA
>APFE031196469.1:0-13816 GCA_000404065.3 Pinus taeda | reverse complement strand
TTCACTTTGAAGCTTTGCAGACATTGTGAGATTTATGGGAAACAATGTACCTTGTTATAAACACAAATTGGAAACCAATTCAACTGTCTATTTTTAATAATGGTATAAAGAATGATGTACATAGTGCATATAAATATAACATCTAAATCGTTGATTCAGTTTCCTAAGTTTCTTGGACTCCTATAAATAATCACCATAAAATACATTAACCAAAACTATAATCCCGAGGATTAGGTGTCCAACATCCCCCCCTGAATCCTAAGGAACATATCAAAGACAAAGAATGAGAGATAAAAATGAAAAACTGCCTCCCGTCCAAAAGCTAAATGTCTCTCATAAATGATTTGGAAGGATGGCCACAAACCAAGGATGGCAGGATTTAAGAGAAAAGAAAAATGTGTGAGAACTCAAGGTCTCAATCAATGGTGGTTCTAGGTTGACCACCAACTCTGGAACTATCAAATAAGTTCATAAAACAATCCAAATCCAAAAAAAATCCTAATCTGCATCTTCTACTAATCGAAGTTCTCCCTACATACTGTGAAGCAGAGACCAAATTTCTCTACAAGCGATTGTTTAAGGATAAAACAAACCAACCAAAACTCAGTATACAAAAAACATACAATCATGCTCATAGGGTATAAAATATCATAGAACACAAATTCATCTATGATCTTACTATAACTTTATTGTGACTGCAAACTTGGAGTCTAGGTTGTAGGAGTAAACCCTAATTATCTTTGAATCAAGCCCAATTGGTAAATCTTTGAACCTTTAGCATACCATCAATTCCATAAGTTATCCCCTTCTTAAATGCAAGGTGACAAGATGAAGTACCTTTGATTACAAGGCTAGTAAATACTCTTGAACATAACATTTTTTATGACCTATAATTCTTCTTGGCAATTTTAGACCAATCCCAAGAGGCAATCCATCCAAAATTATTTTTCTCTCTTAAAATATTCTTATGCTTGAAACATCTGTCTGAATGATGATTCTTGTTTTCACAATTTTCACAAGGATGAAGATGATAACAATGATATTTATCATGTGAAACTTTGGCACAGTGTTGACATATAACATTTTTTTGTGGGATAGCATCATCCAAAAATCCAACACTATGAAACTGTATAGGCTTGGGAAAAACTAGGTAGATGAAAAAATATGATTAGTCTTTGGATTTTCCATCTTTAATAATGGATAATGATTATGTTTTTATTGAATAAAATTGGATGACAATAATGTTTCTACAAGATCAAAAGTTTCTCTTGAAGATCCTGTTCTAAAGGTTTTTTTTCAAGATGAGCGATGATCGCAATAATCACTACGAAGATCAATGCACATCAGGATGTTTTGAAGAAAGTATGATGATTTTGATATAGGGAATTATTCTAAAGATAATAAATAAAATGAAGGAGACATTACTTCAAGTTCAAGTAACATTTCTCATTATTTTTAATTTATTTATTTTTGTTGTTAGTGAACCTTCTACGTATGAAGAAGTTGCTTGTTATAATGAATGGAAAGATGTGATGCAGAGGGAGTATGATTCTCACATAAAAAATAACACTTGGAGGTTAATGGATCCTTCTATTGGTAAACTAATTGGTTTTAAGTTGGTTTAGAAATTAGGTATAAGATAGATGGTTCACTTGACAAGTTCAAAGCAAGACTTATAGCAAAGGGGTATGCAAAAAAACAAGGCATTGATTATTAAAAAACATTTGCTCCTACAGCTAAATACAGAACTGTTAGAACTTTTTTTTTCTCTTGCATCTCAGAAGGAACGGAAAATAAATCATATGTATGTAAAAATAGTTTTTTTGAATGGATATTTGAAAGGTGATTTCTACATGTTTTAGCTAGACGATTTTTCTAATAAAGGAAAATAACAAAAGGTGTAAATTAGTGCAAGCTTTGTATGGTTTGAAACAAGCATACCGTGCATGGTATGAAAAGTTAACTAAACATCTTCTCAAATTGAATTATAAGCTTCTTGACCTATGTGATGCAACTTTTTTTGTCAACAAAGTCAGAATATTAGTTGTATATCTAGTTCTCTATGTCGATGATTTGATGATTACATGGAACAATGATGATTATATAACATCTGTTAAAAGGGAGCTACACAATATTTTTGGTATGACATATTTGGGTTTGATTCATTACTATTTAGGAATTGAAGTTGATTAAAAATCCAAGCATACCTTTATTTCTCAGAAAAAAAAATATATTGGACAAATTTTAAATATGTTTAGAATGCATGATTGTAATCCTATTTCTACTCTAATGGAGCATAACCTAAATTTCACTTAAAATAAAGGAAGTGAATTTGAAGATGCAATAAAGTACAAGAAACTTGTTGGAAGTTTGAATTGTTACTAGAACTTGTCTTGACATAGATTTTGTTGTAAGTATGCTTTCTAGGTTTATGTGTCATCCCTATGAAGGTCATTAGATTGCAGAAAAATAAGTGCAACAAAATGAGTGCTCAAATATTTGAAAGGCACTCAGTCATATGTCATCAAATATTTCAAAGTTTTAGTCTTTCATCTCACTTGTTATTCATATTTTGATTTTGATGGAGATTAGGAGCATGGGATCTCTACTTCTAGTTATTTGATGAATCTTGGATCAATTGCTATCACTTGGAGATCATGAAAGCAATTTGTTCCTATGGATTCTACCATCGAATCCCTATATATTGCAACAATGCAAACTACAAAAGAAGTAATTTGGCTTCACAAAATACTTGAAGATTTGCACGAGAAACAAATGTCCTCAATACCTCTATTGATTAACAAATATTATGCAATTCAATTGACCACGAACCCTAAATTGCATGGTTGAAGAGAACATATGAACACCAAATATGACTTGATTCGACACTATGTAGAGGCCAAAGTCATTCATTTGACATGTTGTCCTACTTGAGAGAAGAACACAAATATTTTTACCAAACGATTGAGATGTGAAAAGTTTGAAAAGTTCAAAATGTTACTTGGTATGTCATATGTCCCTTCAGATTAAGGGGGTAATGTTAACTAATACTTTTAGATTATTTTGTATCAAATCAACTAATAATTAGTTTTATTTTTTTGTTAACAAGTTACCGAGACAAAATTATTTCGTGCCTACTTCACATATGTGTAAATATATGCTTTCAAATTCAATGCAATCAATGATCATTGTGGAGATTATTCATGGGCCTTTCTACACACTCGAAGCCTATTTATTTTGGTTAATATGGAAATGCATAGGCAAACATTCCATGTGCACAACATTTTTGTAAAAAATAGTGCATGCACACTTGCTTTTTCCATGTCAATTAGTTGACGTTGAGGTTTGCCTAACCAAAGATAACAGAAACACCGGGGCAATTTTTTGAAACAAATGCATGTTCCTAAAAATTTAGGCTATTGAAATAATACCAATGTGATAAGTAAATTAAAGCCATCTAGTTTTTTCTCACAATATATTATTATTAATATTTTATTTAGAAACTTATAAATTGCATGGGGTTTGGATAACGGTGATTGGGTGTGGCCAAGAAGAAACATCTTATGTGAAGTCAAACCGCTTCAAATTCCCCCACCCTTGATCGGGTGATATTTTGACATGATGAAGATTAGTCGTGCCAAACTTTATAAATATATATATTAATATATATATATATATATATATTATATTATATAATATATAATTTATATAATATAATATATATATAATATAATATATATTATTTGGTATTTAAAATAAATAAGTCCAAAAGACAATTTAAAGAAGAAATATATTATTCTACATGTGCCACTGCACTGGCTATGTCCCTCCCAAAAAGCAGCTCAGAGGTAACTTTAAAACATAATTATTTATATGTCATTTTTGAAAGCAATATGTTAGTAGTGTGAATGCCCAATGCGAGCTAGGTCAGAGGAAGGCAATAGGTAGTGGAATAAAAGAATTATCTATTTTCCATTTTTGAACACAGTTTCTTAGTCTCGTGGAGGCCCAATCCTCCCCAAGTTTGAGGACATGGGCAAGAGGTAGTGGCAAAAATAGTTGTGCAAGAATACACTTGAAGTTTAGGAGGCTTGTTGTCCAATTGTACATCAACCATAATAACCCCAACATCATGTGTAGTTACGAAGGAGACTTGCATAATTGCCACTTAAGACGAGTTGTCTTGCCCATGCAGAATGGGGATGAGTAGGAGATTGACAATAGAGCATCAAAAGATGTTTATGATTAGCTATCTATTGCATCTTGTATTTATGAAGATGTCTTATTCTTAAATGCATTCTTAATAATATTCACTTAAACAAGATTTACCATCTAACTCATGTGGAATGATTTCAAATTTGGTTTTAAACATGAGAAAGTACTACTTTCCATAAGAGACCATAGAAGTCTCAAAAAGCTAATAAATTTGTTGTTAGTAACAAAATAAATTTTCACATGGAATGCATCGTGATAATAAGGTTGCCCGCAAATTTGTTTTGAAAATGGAAAGAAACAACTATAATTTGTTTTAATGGACATGCAATTGAAGAGAAAAACTAAAATATCATATGAGGCAAATAATACTACTAATAATAAATGATACTAATATTTGTCTTTCGTATTATATATTCGGTATAATTTTTTTCGTATTTCCATAGTTTTATATAAAAAAAATTATAATATATATTTTTAGTTATTTATTTAAATAAAAAGTAAATATTTTCTCTATTTTTGTCATAAAATTATATCAATATATATTCTTAGTTATTTATTTAAATTTAAATTAAATATTTTCCCTCTAAATTTTGGTCTAGTCAAAAGTAGCTGTTTTTTTAACAGTTCGAGTGATGTGTCTTTCTATTAACTCGTTGCTAGCATTTGATTCTTCATCTTGTCCTAATTATGAACCACACTGGTTAGTTCAAAACATACGACAAATGAATTTTGATGTGATTATCACCAAAAGCATGTCACAAAAACTTGATATGTATCACACAAGATTAAATTCAATAAATATTAATATTTGTACTTGTGAGAGAATTTAGAATTTCTTGTTTTCCAAACAAATAATAATAGTAATAATAATAAATAATATTAGACAAATAATAGTAGGTAAATGTTAATTGTGTTGATTATTTTATTTCAAAATAGAGTTTTTAGGTTTACGGGGAAGCTCAATTAACTATGACCATATTATGAAGTAATATAAACAATCAGATTCAATGTTCAAATTCCCCATGGATCAAGTCAACAAGTAATAATAATAATAATAATAAGTCATTAAGGACACTTAAATTGGTGATGACCCTAAAAATGAATTATCTACCATGAGATTCAATGTTCAAATCCCTGGAGTTTACCTATGGGTTGTGTGTTAGGGGTCGCTAGATTCACCTATGGGTTATAGTGGTAGGGGTTGATTCCTCTATTAAAAAATATAAAAATAGAACTTTTAAAATTTTTGTTTTTCAAATAAGTAATATTAAATAAACATGTAATATTTAATAACCACCATAGATCCATAACTAAGGATGTACGAAGGGAAGAGGGATCAAATCTTTCAAGATACAATCTTCTTTTTTAGTGGAAAACTTGAGGAAATATTTACATCTAGATAGATTTGATTAGTCTATGCTCTTGTCTATTTGAAATGAAGATTTATCTATATTGGTTTTGAGAAACCGCTAATAAAACATTTTAATTATAAGAGTCCTTTTTATTTTCATTATATATATATATATGATATAATATATATATTATATTATATATATATAAGATATTTTACATTGAAATGTTATAATTTTCTTGTACAAAACACACCACACACACACACACACACACACCCACACCCACATATATATAATTAAATTACCTTTTTTTATATATTAATTGTAAGAATGAATTATTTATTAATAGACATTAATTTTTTATTTATGTTTAATTTTATTTTATATTTTTATATTAATGCCATTAACTAGAGCGATTACACATTGTATTATATGATATACTATTTTTAATTCATCATTATTAATTATCAATAATATTTTTATATGTGATTTTCACTCCATTTTACATTTTACTAGCGAAGAATGACTATTACCTTTAATACTAAAGGGTAAATTTTTTTTTCAACTTTCAATTACTTATCTCTAAATAAATTGATTTAAATTAATATGAAAATTCAATATTTAACTATGGCGAATATGATTTATTTTTATTATTACTATTTTTTTTGTAATATAACTATTATTTTATTATTTCTAAATGTAACTTTATTGAAAACACCTACCTAAAATAAAAATAAAAATCACATCGTAGTGTTGGGACATCGTTATGATGTTTCAGTTTACCCTATTGTCTAACTATTAATTTTTTTGGTTTGATTTAGTCAAAAGATTTTTTTGTCAAATCTATCTTAACTTTTGTTGTTTAAACTGGGTTTTTGACTGCATATATGAATTTATCCCTCTAAAAAACTCTTAGGGATTCAAATTGTAGAGAATCCACCACTCAAATTTGTGAGTTTAACAAGAAAAAACCGTTTTGATTACATCATTTCGATTTAGTTTCATACTTACCCAAGTTTCCACTTCGATTTGATATGCGACCTATATGGTTATGACCATGTTTCCAATTTGATTTCACTGCCAACCATGGCCCCAAGCAGGTTGGATTGCTCAGGTTTGACAGGTTTGATCACCCAAGCGGTTTTGTTTTCAAATTTACCCTATCTTTTCATTATGTTTATTTTGTAGGTTTTGGTTTGTAAGTTGCATAGTTCGCCCACGTTCGATTGCCAAAGTCATTTCGTTTTTTTATTTTCCCAACATCTTAGTAGTTTTATGTTAAAGTTTTTTATTTTTCAGATTTTGATTTGCGAGTTTACAACAAAACAGGCCCGCATAAAAATAAGTTCTCTATGGCATTCAATATCAACTTAATTGACGTTCAATATCAACTTGAATTAATTTTGCATTTTTTCATAAATGCGTCGAGGTCTATGGTTACATTTCAATAGAGAATATATGGAACAACACTTTTCATATCAAATTACCATGAGAAATTGGAGAACGATCCATACATATTGTGAAGCACATACCAAATTTCTCTACAAGTGATAGTTTAAGGATAAAACAAAGCAACCAAAACTCACTATGCCAAAAACATACAATCATTATCATAGGGTATAAAATATCATAGAACACATTTTCATTTATGATCTTACTATAACTTGAATTTGACTGCAAATTTGGACTCTAGGTTGTAGCAGTAAACTCTGATTGTCTTTCAATCATGGCCAATTGGTAAATCTTTGAACCTGTAGCATACAATCACTTCCTCAATTCTCCCCTTGTTAAATATAGGGTGAGAAGATGAAGTACTCTTCACTACAAGGATAGTCAATACTCTTGAACATAACCTATTTTATGACTTGTAATTATACTTGGAAATTTTACACGAATCCCAAGAAGCAATCCATGCAAAATTATTTTTCTCTCTTGCAGTAGTCTTATGCTTGAAACATTTGTCTGAATGAAAATTCTTATTTTCATAATTTTCACAAGCATGAAGGTCACAACAATGATCTTTCTCATGTGCAACTTTTTCACAGTGTTGGCATCTAACAATTTGTTGTGGGGTAGTGTCATCTAGAAATCCAACACTATGAAATTGTATAGGCTTGGAAAAACAAGGTACATGAAAAGATATGACTAGTCTATAAATTTTCCATCTTTAATACTAGATAATGATTATGTTTGTTTTTGAAGAAAATTGGATGACAATAATGTTTCTACAAGATCATAAATTTATCTTGAAGATCTCATTGTAAAGGTTGTTTTTCAAGACAAGAAATGATTGCAACGATCACTACGAACATCAACAGACATCATGATGTTTCGAAGAAACTATGATCATTTTAATATAGGGAATTATTCTAAACATAATAAAGAAAATGAAGGAGACATTACTTCATGTTCAAGTAACATTTTTCATGATTGTTAATTTATTTTTTTGTTGTTAATGAACCTTATACATATTAAGAAGTTGCTTGTTGTGATGAATGGAAATATGTGATGCCGAGTGTGTATGATACTCATATAAAAAATGACACTTGGAGGTTGATGGATCCTCATGTTGGTAAACTCATTGGTTGTATGTTGCTTTATAAAATTTAATTATCAGGTAGAATGTTCAATTGACAAGCTCAAAGCAAGACTTATAGCAAAGGGGTATGCACAAAAACAAGGCGTTGATTATACAAAAACATTTGCTCCTACAGCTAAATGGGGAAATATTAGAACTTTTTCTTCTCTTGCAGCTCAAAAGCAATGGAAAATACATCATATGGATGTAAAAATAATGTTTTTCAATGGAGATTTGAAGGATGATGTCTACATGTTTCAACTAGATGGTTTTTCTGATAAAGGAATTAACAAAAGGTATGTAAACTAGTGAAAGCTTCGTATGGTTTAAAACAAGCATCCTATGCATGGTATGAAAAGTTAACTGAACATCTTCTCAAATTGAATTATAAGACTTTTTACCTAGATGATGCAATATTTTTTGTCAACAAAGTAAAAATATTAGTTATATATCTAGTTGTCTATGTTGATGGTTTGATGATCACATGGAACAATGATGATTATATAGCATTTGTTAAAATGGAGCTACAAAATATTTTTGATATGACATATTTGAGTTTGCTTCATTACTAGTTAGGAATTGAAGTTGATTAAAAATCTAAGCATACCTTTATTTCTCAGAAAAAAATACATTGGGAAAATTTTAAGTAAGTTTGGAATGCGGGATTGTAATCATATTTCTACTCTAATGGAGAAGAACCTAAATCTCACGTCAAATAAAGGAAGCGTATTTGAAGATGCAATAAAGTACAAGAAACTTGTTGGAAGTTTGAATTTTGTTACTACAACTTGTCTTCACATAGATTTTGTTGTAGGAATGCCTTCTAGGATTATGTGTCATGCCTGTGAAGGTCACTGGATTGCAGCAAAACAAGTGCCCAAATATTTGAAAGGCACTCAATCATATGTGATCAAATATTTGAAATTTTCAGACTTTCATCTCACTTGCTATTCAGATTTTGATTTTGATCGAGATAAGGAGCATGGGGTCTCTACTTATCATTATTTGATGAATCTTGGATCAATAACTATCACATGCAGATCATGAAAGCAATTTTTTCCTACGGATTCTACCATCGAGTCCATATATGTTGCGGCAACTAAAACTAGAAAAGAAATAATTTGGCTTCGCAAAATACTTGAAGATTTGCAGGAGAAACGAAAGTCCTCAACTCCTCTATTGATTGGCAACTATTATGCAATTCAATTGACCAAGAATCCTAAATTTCATGGTTGGAGCAAACATATGAACACCAAATACCACTTAATTCAACATTACGTAGAGGCCAAAGTCATTTATTTGACACGTTGTCCTACTTGAGAGAAGATCAGAGATATCTTTGCCAAAGGACTAAGACGTGAAAATTTTGAAAATTTCATACTATTACATGATGTGAGATGTCCCTTCAGATTAAGGGGCTAATGTTAACTAATCCTTTGAGATTATTTTATATCATATTAATCAATAGTTAGTTTTATTTTTTATGTTAACAAGTGATTGAGACAAAAGGGTTTCGTACCTATTTTACATATGTACTAATATATGCTTTCAACATCAATGCAATCAATTATCATTATGGAGATTTTCACAGGCCTCTCTACACACCCAAAGCGTATTTCTTTTGATCAATAGAGGAATTCATAGGCAAACATTCCACATGCACAACATTTTTATAAAAAATAGTGCATGCACACTTGTTTTTTCCACGTAAAATAGCTGACGTTGAGGTTTGCCTAACCAAAGATAACAAAAAACACCGGGGCACTTTTCTGAAAGACATGCGTATTCCTAAAAAATTAGGCTATTGAAATAATACCAACATGATACGAGCACAATAAAGAAGATTTAATAAGTAAATTAAAACCATCTAGGTTGTTCTCACGAAATATTATTATTATTTTCTATTTTTAAATTTTATATAAATTTTGTCCATGGGGTCTTGGATAGACGATGATTGGGATCTATTAAGAAACTTCTTGATTTGAAGTCATCGGTGCAATTCCGTGCCCCAATCGGGGTGATGTATTGGACATGATGAATGTAGTCTTGCCAAGCTCTATTACTATATATATATATATATTAATATATATATATATATATATATAATAATATATATATATTATTTATATAATAAAAAAGTCCAAAAGATATTTTAAAGAAAAAATATAGTATCATACATTGTGTCATTGCTTTGTCTTATGTCCCTCCCAAAAGCAGGTCAGAGGTACTTTAAAACATAATTATTTATTTGTCATTTTTTTTGAATCAGTATGTTGTAGCTTGATAGCCAATGCCAGCTAGGTCAGAGGAGTGCAAAAGTAGTGGAAACAAAATCTATATATTTTTCCATCTTTTAAGCATTTTGTTAGTCTCGTAGGTAGGCCCAATTCCTCCCTGGGTGTCGGACATGGGGAAGAAGGTAGTGGCAACAATAGTTGACACGATACGCTTGAGTTGTAGTAAGTAGCTTTCGAATTGTACATCAACCCTAATGAAACCAACAATTGTGTGTGAGTTACAAGGGACTTGCATAGTGGCAAAAAACTGGGCCACTTATGACGAGTTGGCTTGCCCATGCAGAATGGGTTGAGGTAAGGAGATTGACAATAGTACGTCCAAAAGATGTTTAGGATTAGCTGTCTATTTCATTCTTTGTATTTATCAGTTTTGGTATTGGTAGAAGTACATTTTTTTTTAGATTTTTTTATATAAAATAAATAAGTCGAAAACGATAATTTTAAAGAAAAAATATATTATTCTACATGTGTCACTGCACGGTCTATCTCACTCCCAAAAAGAAGGTCAGAGGTAACTTTAAAACATAATTATTTATTTGTCATTTTTGAAAGCAATATGTTGGTAGCATGAATGCGCAATGCCAGGTAGGTCAAAGGAGGGAAAAAGGTAGTGGAAAAAATAAAAATATCTATTTTCCATTTTTGGAGGCAGTTTGTTAGTCTCGTGGAGGCCCAATCCTCCCTAGGTTTGAGGACATGGGCAAAAGGTAGTGGCAACAATAGTTGTACAATAATACACTTGAACTTTAGGAGGCTAGTTGTTCAATTGTACATCAACCCTAATGAAACCAACATTGTGTGTAGTTAAAAAAGAGACTTGCATAGTGGCCACTTATGACGAGTTGGCCACTTATGACGAGTTGGCTTGCCCATGTAGAATGGTGATGGGTAGGAGATTGACAATAGTACATCAAAATATGTCTAAGATTAGCTATCTATTACATCCCATATTTATGAAGTCATGGTATTGGTAAATAAATATTATTTTATATAAAATAAATAAGTCCAAAAAGACAATTTTAAAGAAAAAAAATATTATTCTACATGTGTCAGTGTCTATGTCCCTCCCAAAAAGCAGGTCAGAGGTAACTTTAAAAGATAATTATTTATTTGTCATTTTTGAAAGCAGTACGTTAGTAGCGTGAATGTCCAATGCCAGCTAGGTCAGAGGACGGCAATAGTTAGTGGAAAAAAGAGAATTGTCTATTTTCCATTTTTGAAATCAGTTTGTTAGTCTCGTGGAGGCCCAATCCTCCCTAGGTCTGAGGACATGGGCAAGAGGTAGTAGCAACAATAGTTGTACAAGAATACAGTTGAAGTTTTGGAGGCTAGTTGTCCAATTGTACATCAACCCTAATCAAACCAACATTGTGTGTAGTTACAAAGGAGACTTGCATAGTGGCCACTTATGACGAGTTGGCTTGCCAATGCAAAATGTGGATGGGTAGGAGATTGACCATAGTACATCAAAATATGTTTTAGATTAGCTACCTATTGCATCTCGTATTTATGCAGTTGTGGTATTGGTAAATAAATATTATTTTATATAAAATAAATAAGTCCAAAAATACAATTTAAAAAAAATATATATTATTTTACATGTGTCACTGCACTGTTTATCTCCCTCCCAAAAAGCAGGTCAAAGGTAACTTTAAAACATATTTATTTATTTGTCATTTTTTAAAGCAGTATGTTATTAGCGTGAATGCCCAATGCCAGCTAAGTCAGAGGAGGGCAATAGTTAGTGGAAAAAACAGAATTATCTAATTTCGATTTTTGAAAGCAATTTGTTAGTCGCATGGAGGCTCAATCCTCCATGAGTCTGTGGACATGGGCAAGAGGTAGTGGCAACAATAGCTATACAAGAATACACTTGAAGTTTAGGACGCTAGCTGTCCAATAGTACATCAGCCCTAATGAAACCCATTGTGTGTAGTTACAAAGGAGACTTGCATAGTGGCCACTTATGACGAGTTGGCTTGTCCATGCAGAATGGGGATGGGTAGGAGCTATTACATCTCATATTTATGAAGTCGTGATATTGGTAAATGCATTCTTAATAATAATCACTTAAACCAGATTGACCATATAAGTCATCTGGCATGATTTGAAATTTGGTTTCAAACATGAGAAAATACTACTTTCCATAGCAGACCATAAAAGTCTCAAAAAGCATGATTTGAAATTTGGTTTCAAACCTGAGAAAATACTAATTTCCATAACCAAACATAAAAGTCTCAAAAAGCTAATAAATTTGTGGTTAGTAACAAAATAAATTTTCACATGGACTGGATCATGATAATAATCCTAATTCAAAATCTTCATATTTAATATGAGTTACAATCTTCAGATTTATGATAATAATTGTTATATTTATATATTTTATTATATATATATATATAAATGAATGATTTGATAGGATGTTCTCAACTTTGCTTTGAAAACTATTAACGATTAGACGGAGTGGGTAGTCTCCTGAATGGTATTATACGTTGCCCGCAACTTTGTTTTGGAAACGGAAGGAAACAATTATAATTTCTTTTAATGGACTTGCAATTGAAAAAAAAACTAAAATATCATAAGATGTTAATAATAATAAATGATACTAATATTTGTTTATGGTATTATAAAGTGGTAAAATTCTTTTCGTATTTTTTAAAGTTATATATGAAAATTATATTACTATATATTTTTTAGTTATTTATTTAAATTAAAAGTAAATATTTTTCTCTTATTTTTTTGTCATAAAAATTATATCAATATATATTTTTAGTTATTTATTCAAATTTAAATTAAACATTTTTTCTTAAATTTTGGTTTGGTTAAAAGTAGTAGTAGTTGGAGTGATGTGTTTTTCTATTTAAATGGTTGCTATGATTCGATCTTTTCATCTTGTCTTGACGATGAAGCACACAAACAGGTCGAAAAATGAATTTTGATGCGATTATCATGTGTCTCAAAAACTTAATATGGATCACAAAGGCTTAAATTCAATAAATGTTAATATTTATTCTTATGAGAAAATTTAGAATTTCTTGTTTTTCAAACTAATAATAGTAAATAATTAGAATTTTTGTTTTTCAAATAAATAATATTAAATAAACATGTAATATTTGTTAACTACCATAGATCCATAACTAAGGATCTACCAAGGGAAGAGGATCAAATCTCTCAAGATACATGCTTCTATTTTAGTGCAAAACTTGAGGAAAGATTTACACCTCGATAGATTTTATTCCTCTATGCTCTTTTATATTTAGAGTCAAGATTGATCTATGTTGGTTTAAGTCTCAAAACCACTAATAAAACATTTTAATTATAAGAGTTCTTTTTATTTTCAAATATATATAGATATCTATGTTAATAAATTTGTT
>APFE031196459.1:3888-16032 GCA_000404065.3 Pinus taeda | reverse complement strand
GCCTGTTAATGGCAGGTTCTTAAAGCATTACAGTCAGTAAAAATCCACCAAGTGTCTCATGAGCATTGTATATAACCGTTTTATGAATGTTTCCAGTTGAAAATAAATGACAAGCTGAACAGGAAAGCGTTAGCCCAAGGAGAAGGCCCACAAAGTTTGAAAGGAATTCTTGTCAGCCGTGGGTGAATTTAATAAAATGGACAAAGGCACTGGTTCTACGAGTTCTTAGTGTACTACAGGAGCACACTATCCCAAGTGGAGCCAGCTGTTATCACCTAGAACTGCAGTGTTATGTACATAAAATTGTCCATAAAATTTTTGTTGTCCAAAAGTAGGTGTCTAATGGTTATTGCCCTATGTGTGTTACTTAGGGATCGAGTTTTATAAAGGTATTTATATGAATCATTTTCAAAAACCGTTAGCTATCCTCCATCATGATTATATAAGATATATCTTGTCTTGTATACGTCACTGGGTCTTTTCGCGTTTTTACAGCGCAATTTTTATTGGCTGATTTTGCATCGCAATGATGTCTTAGTCCTGTCACCGCATGTCATCAACCAGCCATTTCATAGCGCATGTTGTTAACTTATAACTGTCTGCGCTACGAAATTGCGGATTCGGGGATTTAAACTGCACTGATTCTTAGAATGTCATGACTGAGGGATAAGTCAGTATGTCCGTCCGTCCGAATTATCAGAATGGCATCCTTTTCAAGCAAGCACAAGCCATTATTTCCCCAATAGGTTCATAACCGCGCACCCAAAATCATTCAAATGGTCTGTAATCCCGGTAGGGGTATGATGTTTGTTAATGTTTTATGAATTGGTCCGTTTGCATGATAAGACTGTTAAGTGTAGAGGAGCCAGAATTCATTCTCTATAAGGAACCTGATTACAAGCGAGCCGGCGTTCAAAGTTTGAGTTTGCATTTGGAGCTTGAAGCTGGTAGTGTTTCTCTGTGCAAAGGAGTGCAAAGCAAGATGGAGAAGAAGGGCCATCGGTCTGGAAGGTGTCAGAGAACTGAACCTGTGGGATTGGATCTCGCATTGCGAGATGAAGGTGTGAGACAGGCCTTTCAGGACGCTGGTTGCTGGTCGTTTTGTGAGAAGCTAAAAGGGGGGCATGCTGAGGTAACCAAAGCCTTTGCCTTAAATTTTACTGGTTTAAGTTCTAAAGTAGCTATGCTAGAATTCCCTGTATCTTCAGAGGTGATTGCTAGGGTGACTGAAATCCCGAGAGGAGGGCAGGAGTGGTTCAAGAATTTCAAATTTTATATGAACCCCTGCAAGGAGTTCCTGAAGGAACCTTATGTTAATGAAGATCTCACCAAGGTCGTGCCAAGGCACTATGTTAAAGAACACTATGCACTCCTCCTAACATGCATCCATAAATATTTAACCTGTGAAGGGAGGTATAACAAAGTCTACTCCTATCATTTCAAACTGCTGCTACACTTTACAGGAAAGGCATTTATAGATCTCCCATTCTGCTTGTTCAGAAGTCTTAGTAAGATGTGTGACAAGATTCAATTGAGAAAAGATGAATGTGAGACATCAATGTTTCACCATGGTCTAGTAAAACTGTTAGTGCTGGATAACTTGTAAAGAATTGGTCGGGATTGGGATTCATTTATCTTTATAGCTAGTTTTCAAAGTAAGACAGACCTCACCCCACTGCTTGTTAGAGAAAGAGAGAGGTTGACTGAAGAACCTACTCTTGCTGAATTAAAAAGGGAAATAAAAGGCAAGAAGAAAACCAAGATTTAGTTGAAGGAATTAATGAAGCCATCAGTTATTAAAGAGACACCACAATCATCATTAAAGGAGAAAATCAAACACCAGAAAAATGCACCAAGGTCAAGTGGAGTTGAACAGGTGTCAAGAGTCAGAACCAGAAGTCAGTTAAGTAAAGAAAAAGGCAAATCAATAGTTGTGGAAGAAAGCCCCATATCAAAAGCCAGCCTAAATGATTTGCTTGAGGCAATTGATTTTGAGCAAACTAAATCAGTGCAGGTTGAGTCAATGCCTATTGACCTAACTCAGTCATCACCCGAAAGCACCAAAAAATCAAAGGCCTCAAAAAGGTTAAGGTTTGAGGAACCTGGTAATGAATTGATATTCAAACCACGAAGGCCAATCACCAGGAGGCAAATTAAAGTAGCTGAGCAATTGCACAGGGAAGAGGTAGCTGTGAAGGTACCTGCAACAAAAGTAATTGAACAAATACCTAAAGCAGAGGAAGCAGAGGAAATGAAAAGAAAACCATACACAAGAAGACAAGCAAAAGAAATGGAGAAGCAGCTACCCAAAACAGAAAAAGTAAAAGAAGTCAAGAAGAAAGATATGAATAAAAAGGTCCCCATTGCCAAAGAAACAAAGACTTCATCTTCAAAAGAACAATGGGAGGCAACCGAGAAAGAAATGGCTAATATGGAGAAAGCTGTAGCAGAAATCGCAACCATGGAAAAGGAGGTTGCAAAACTTAAAGCTCAGCTAAATAAGTTAGCTGCCAAGTAAAATTGCAAATTTTAAAAGTCAGGTGCTACCCCAAGATTTTGCTTTATTTTCTTAAGTTCATTGGTTTTTGAGGCATGTAAGCACGGCATATAAAATCAAGATAAATTAGGAGTTTTGAAGCCAGAAACGAAGCTGTTGCAGTCACAAAGAATATTGATAAATCTATTGAAGACTGTATTTTTGAAAGAAACAGCAGTTTCGTAGTGCGCTACGAAACTGCTGTAGATGACTGTTTTGTAAGAAAACAATGAAGTTGATGCTGAGGTCAGAAAATTTTGAAAGGAATGCCTCGAGGGCAGGAAAGAGACCATACAAGGCTATCTAAGCATTCAAAGAGTGACAGGTGTAAGTGTTGGAGCAAAAGGTGAAATATTTTGTTTTTTGCTAAAGTCTTCCCAAAGCTACTTTATGACCAAATTATTAGGGTTCTGATAGGGTTACCAGAATTTTGGGTTGGACACCTGTTCAGTTCACAAAGCGTCTAGATCATAAGGCATATGCTGTTATGCGTGGTTATTAAAGGAATTAAATAGTTTGAATCATGTTCTTTTGGAAATGAAGACTGATGGAAGGCAGGGACCGTGAAAACAGGGCACACATCTTCACCAACTAGTGAGTCATCTGCACAGCTAGTATCCAAAGCAGCTTGTTCAGTGAATGCCTCTCCAATATATCTCAGCCACTACAGAAAGGATACAGGTGTCAAAGCTCAAGAAAGGCATCATGCACACAAGGAGATAGAATTAGAGTTTCAATATGATTAGAACTCTATGTATTTACTGCACAATACCTGATGTATTTAATAAGTTTGTTTAAGAATAGATAGGGTTAGTTAATGCTAGGCCATCGAGCTCCCCTCATGCTGGAGGAGGAGTCTCAAGTAGTTTGATTTTTGTTTTCCTATATATAGGAGAAACTCTAATGTAAGTGCAGTTGGATATTTATGCAAAAACAGAGTTATATTGGCCTGTGTATAAAGTTTTTTTTACAGTAATAGAAAAATTGTTTTATTCTTCCCAAGATTCATACTTTGTTAAAATTCTCAAGATGTTTGTGGTTTTATCTTACCAAATGTAAGTTTTACAACTTTATAAGTATGCAATCACTCTGAATTCACCTAGTGCTCAGACTTCCTGTGTATACTTATAAGTTGAGGTTCTTGTCCTTTATGTTTTACAGCTCTTTAAGTACACAATCACTCTGAATTCACCTAGTGCTCAGACTTCCTGTGTGTACTTACGAGTTGATGGTTATTTGAGAAATGTCTTGAATGTTTAAACATTACATGCCTTGGCTTCTATGAATGAACAGTTAATAGATTACTGAAAGATGTTTGACTCCATGAGCCCAATGGAAGAAATGTTATGCTGTCTGTCCAACCAGTATGTTTATTAAATTTTCATTTCAAGAGTTAGCCCTCTTTGTGTCTAAAGATAAATCAGTAGTTTGTTTTGAGAGAGCCCTCTCAAGTTAGGGAGGCTAATCCCTAGCTAAAAGTCTGGTCTGAAACAATTACATAAGGTCTTGCTGATTAGCAACCATCAGTATTGGTTTTGTGATAAGAGGATGCATAGCACTTTAGACTAGGTGCCTTCAATCCTTTGGGCATGGAGTCTTATTCAACTGAGGTACTTTAAACCAAATGCTCACAATGCAAACTTATTCAACTACAGACCCCTACCCTATTCAATTGAAACTTTTCCCTGTTAAGTATAATCAAACTTCCAATGTAACCAGGTGAGGAGTGGATTATCTGAGGAACCACCTTGCAAGCTACTCAAAACATGAAAATAATTTATAGGATGAAACAAAAGTTCATTGAAAAGCTTATACTTACAACTTCAAATCAATATACTCATGGAATACCTAATTAAAAAATATGTAGACTCCATCTCTTGCTGATATTTGAAATTTCTCATTAATTTGAAGAAAAGGAAAAATAAAATATTCATAATAATGGATGGACTTATCATCTCGAACAAGTGAAATATTTAGCTCATGGAATCACTAAATAGAAAAATTTGGAGCCAGTAGGTAAAAGAAATGTACCCAGTGTTTAATATCTAATCATTGTTCACCATCAAAGAATAGAACTAATCTATTATCATTCTCCTAGGGAAAGACCTCCTCCTTACTTTGTTCCCTGACAATGGTGCCAAATTTTATATATATTTATTGAAGACATTTTTTGGCTGGTAAACGATGCCAAGAAATGAACTTAGCCTAATTTAGGCTCAAGCTATCCCTTGAACCAGAGGGGTCTCCCCCAAATGGTACGAGGAAAATTAACCTTTAATGGAAATGAACAATAATCTATTAAGGAGACCATCCTTGTTTAGTGTTTTGATGAGAGGTGGTTGCTAATGATCTAGATTTATTACTTTACATATGAAGGAAAATCCCCCCCCCTTCCCTCCCCCCCTCCCCCAAGGTCCAAATATAATGCATAATCTCAACTTTAAGAGATATTCCTTGCTGAAGATAATGAAGGAAGACAACAAGAATATAACAAACTAACTTCTCACCTAAAATAAGTATATCAGTTGTCTAGTATGGGAAGAAAGTCCATAGAATAGTATTCAATGGATTAACAATATTACATATTTCAATCATACTGAAGGAAAAAATCTTAAAATGTAGAGCAACTAACATAAACAGATAGTTTTTTTAGCTTCCTCAGTAAATAACATAACTCTACCAAGGGAATTGAGGGAGTTTGATATTATTCCTAGCCTCTCCTTAGGATCCACATATATTCAAAATGTGTGAAAGAAAAATATTACAAAAACACTTGAAAACACTGACATATGAAACAATCTTCCAAATGTTGAGGCAAGAATCTTTTGATTAAAACCAATAAAAGGAAAATGCTAAGATACAAATTTCCAATCTTGGCCTTAAAATCCAACCCTTACTACATTCAAAATGAAAGAATATATAGGGAAATATCACCCTTCTTCTATTACAATATTTCAAGTATGAAATCATAAGAATAAACTAATAATAAAACAAGTTCTTATTATGTGCAAAGAATATGGAACTACCTTATTGATTTTTCATCCCTTGACCTTAAATCTGAAATCGCTGCTCTAAAAATATATAAATTATCGTTAAATAAGGCAAGCATTACCACCTGTTTTCTAGAATGCTTAAAATCTTCTTGAAGTTTCTCATTGAATCGCTGGAAATAATCCTCAAGTTGCTTCTTATTCTCCTTGAAATATCAAACGTGTTTTATTGCCATGCAAACGAGAGATGACCTTTAAAGTCCAAGATGTGCTCTATGATGAAAAATTGACTAAACTAAGCGGGGGGGCGATTCAGTTTACTACATTCATGGACATTATTTTTATTTTCTTTAAACTCATTAGCTGAACTTTTAAATGAACAATTTAACACATAATGACCAATAGATTGAATATGTGAACATCAAGTAATAAATAAAGCACAACATCACATCAGCACATAAAATAAAGCACATATGAACACCAAATATAAGTGGAAACCCATAAAGGGAGAAAACCGTGATTTTGTTATTATTGTGATGCAAAAGTAAAGTTCCTACTCCCTTATTACATCTACTTTTATGTAGGCTCCAACCTATAGGAGGTTTCTACCTCAATTATCTACAATCTATAACATGCAAGGAAACTCCAATTCCCATACATTTTATGTAGGCTACAACCCACAAGAGGCTCCTACCTCAATAGGCTCTAATTAGATATTTATTAAGCCACTATTTGAAGGAGACTACAATCCTCTGATGCATAAAGAAAACAATGTTCTAGTTACTTGGTCTATAAATATGCATGCTTTCATCTCTCACTCTACTTCTTCTTCCCAAATTGGCTTCACTTTTTCTCCATATGTCCAAGGTAATAAACAACTCATATAACTATCTAACCATATAGCCTTGCAACCTCACACATTTTTATAAGAAATTTTTTTGTTGTCGTTAGTATTCCAAACATGAATATAAAGTGAAAAGACTTGTCTCTTAGCATTCCATTCAATTGTTTCCCATGTTTTGATATTTTGAATATTAAACTAAATAAATGCTTCACCAAATATTATTTTCAGACACCCATAACGATTAGATTGGAAATCGAAGAAACCATAGCCTTTACAACATACATTAGTCATATATCAATAATTATACACATCACAAAATTACAAGCATAACAACATTATTCATGCAATTCTCTTTGTCTTGGCCCAACATCAAGTCTTTCCCTTGCATATTTTCCTTTTCCTTTGCCTTGCATCACAACAGTAACAACTCAATCACCATATGCATATTGTAACATGAGCAAGACAACATCACCAACTCATTAGCATCTCTAAGCATGAAAACAATAATGAATATCATGGGCATACTTGAAAATCACATGCTCAATAGACTCATTTACAGAATCTTTCTGCTACTTCTTTTCTATAAGATGTATCTTACTTCCTCGTCTTATTCATTAATTGTGCATACATTAATTGTGTAATCATTTGTGCCTAAATTAGCTGTGCACAATTCCTTCCTTCTACTCTTTTTCATTTATTGTTGTTATTCCCCCTCTGTCTTGTTGATGCTCCTTTTCCTTTTTTTGTTGTTCCTTTGCTACTCCTTTGATTTTTTTTGTGATCATTTTCTACTCTTGTTGCTCCTTTTCCTTGCTCCCTCTTTTCCTTTTTCTTGCATTTCTTTTTTCTTATTCTTTGCTTTGCTAATAATCATTTTCCATCAATGACAACATTCCCATCAATCTCCCCCTTTGGAATTGATGGCAACACATTCCCATTTTTTCTTGAGAAAGATTTATCCTTGTTGATCCTAGCCTCTGCTTACCTCCCCCTTTGATGTCAATGGAAAGGGGGTTTAATTTTTATTTTTTTTAATTTCCCACAATGGTGTTCATACCGGTTCCCAATTCTCTGAACAAATACTTTGACAAACATAGCTCAACAAAGTTCAAATATTTTCATGTTGGTAGCATCCATTAGAGATTCAACAACAACAACATAATTTTGAGGTGTTCTCCAATAAAATATCCGGATGATTGTAGTAAAAAAAGTACATATTATGCAAGTAAAAGAAATTCAATCCATTCAAGGGAAATATTATTGGACCTATGGACAAAGAAATAGAAAACTTGCTACTTTCTCTCCTTAGAATACATTCTTTCATCATGCCCATTATTGAATATCCCTTGAGGAGACAAATAATCTACATATCAATGATCTTTGTTAGATGCAAGTCTTTTCCCTCAAAATGACCTTTTTAAACCAAATTTTACAAGGCACCATTCTTCAAGGACTTTAGTAAGGCTTTTCATATTGATACAATAATAGCTGTGGCATATTGATATAATAGTGAATGTTGTTAGCATCGACATGTTGACATAATTAGCCATGTTCCAATGCAATGAATGCAATTCTAATATCCTTTAGACATTCTAATATATTGCAATTATTTAAATGCAATATAATATAACTCTGGAATACAATATAGAACTTGAAACAACGATATAATATATGGCTTGAACACAATATAGGACTTTGAACAATAATATACTATATGGCTTCAATTCAATATAGAGATAAAAACAACACACAATATAATATATCACTTTGAATGCAATATAATGGAATGCCATGCTATGTTATTGAACACAATATAACACCATGCTACACCATGATGGAAACTTGACTAAACTTCATCCCATTCTCTTCAAGGTTGTTATATTGGATATGGATATATGATATGCTGCTATCGCATTTCCTTCTTACATGAGCCATCCATAGGTGAAGAAGTTGCAGTATAATGCTAGTCAGCGACCACATATTTCCTGTGACCCACAATCATCTCCTACATTGCAAAATAATTTGTTATTCGATCATCATACATTACCAAATGTATAATATCTGCAATCTCCTTTAATATAACATCTTGACTGATTTTATCTTCTAATATTTGCATCATCTATAAATATGAATTTCATTCATATGGAGTTGGCTTCTCCATCCGTGAACTACTGTAACTTTTAATATGTCATGCAGATCAACTATTTTACAACAATTACATCGTTAGGGAAGAAATACATATTTTTTTTTCTTGTTGTAACTGCTAAGAAAAAATACGAAATAATTGTTGTCATAAAATAATTTGTTTACATATAATATATATAATATATATATATATTTAGTGATTTGTTGATTCGATATCAATGCTGGCGCCAATAAAAATATATTAATATATATGTCAACAATAAATAAGTGATAAATTAGTATTGATCAATTCACATGGATTGGCATTTATTGTAGCCATGGATTAGCATTCGTCCATTTGAGGCTGGAGATTGATCCTGAAATAAGCATGCCAATCTCTCTAGTTTTGTGTCATTCACACCCCATGACACTAAAAACAATTGGAATGTTTGTCACCAGAATACACATGTCTCCAGGACATATTTGGACCTCCATCTTTAATCCTCAGACAACTATGCAACGATAATATGATTTGAGTAGGGATTGATGATAAATTTACTTCAATAGCCCTTTCTCCCACAAACCTTTGTAAGGAACGTCTGGGAATTTTCTCTTTCTCTTGAGACAAAATTAAATGACATGATACAATGGATTTGGCATCTTAAAGTGCAATTTCGAACAAGGCCAATGATGTCATTGTGCTAGAGCCTAAAACCATGTATGAATAAAAACACGATCTTCTGATGATGTACAGTCCTCCAAAGCCTTCATATGAGACAAATCACAAGAATTTCTTCTCATTATCCCACAATCGAAAAGTTGTATGCATTTACTCTAGTGCCCCTACCTCACGAGCTTTTGTGGCTTTCTGCAATTATGTATATATATATATATATATAAATTCTCTAAACATGTTTTCCAATACGCTACGCATTGTATAACATAGTAATCATTACATACTGTTACATATGGTAAATGTAAATGCCAACGCCATTAGTGAATATTCTAAGACTTCAAAATCTGCAGGGTTGAATGTTCCATCATTATGAAGATTGGTCAATAATACAAAACTTGCAGCTGGACTTCCTTTGCCAGCGTTGATACACATGTATGTGATGATTTCTCACCAAATTTCTTTGACAATGTCTACTAGTATGTTAAGTTGATCACTTAGATTAGTGGCCTCGGGAAATGCATATATCACTTTTATTTCTTGCAACTTAATTTTTATATTATTGGCTTGAGATTCTAGCCATTGTTCAACATCTGTGGTTCTAGTTCCTGCATACTTTGTAGTAGGCTCTTCCATTAAAAATTTTCTTTTGTTATATTCCAACTTAGTTTGGACCTCAATTTCCCATTTAGAACCATTCTTCAGATCTTTTTGAACTCGAAACAATTTATCTTTTATGTCATGTGAAATATTGCATAAAACCACAGCTAATTTTTTCATCCTCTCATAATGATTACTCAAGAAAATTAATTTTCTCCCCCTTTTCGTTTGCATGCTTCAATCACGTCAGCGATTTTAACCCGTTCAAAAGCTTAACTACATTGTATTAGATTCTTTATTTGTCTAGGTGTTGTTGTGCACATATACTCATGTTTAAAAAGTTGTTCCTCCCATAGATTTTGTTATGAAACCAACTCACAAAAAGATAAGAAATATAGATCAACGACTTAAAAATAAGCCTCTTCAAGGGTGAGACCTCTTTTACATTACACAAATGACCAATTCTTAAATGATCAAAATGAAAAGACATCCTCTCTATATATAGGAGACTAAGGGGTCATAATATAATGAGAACTTACATAAAAAAAATAATGAAAGGGCACAACAATAAAAATAGTGGGTTTCCACGGGACACAATAATAACAATATGGGTACTACATGTGTTATAGACATATTTGGGCACTGCAACCCCAATCATATATGTCCATAAACTAAGGGCTTCTGAGTCCCTAAAATTGTTGTTTCATACCCTAAAGGAACAAGGTCAACTGATTACATCATCTCCCAAAAGTTCTCCATGGAAAACTGCTCAGAACTAGTCAAAACTGGACCATACAAACTGCTCAGTGCTAAGGGTGTGATGCATCTCACCTGCCACATGCAAAAAGTGTGATGCATACTGAAAATCCCTTCTGTAAAGTGTGATGGGTGAGAGTAGACAAATAACTTCTCCTGTGACACTTTCTCTCTGAATTCGCCCACGGATGACTAAGAGATCATGAATCTCCAAGTGGAACCAAGAACTATTAAAGAGAAGACACTAATCAAAATCCCAGAAGCTGACTCACCCCCTTGCAAACATCTATATATGGATCCCTCATCCCAGAGATCCAGAGGCTGGAATTTTGTATCTTGTAAGGAAGTACTGTTGGTTTCCTCGTGGAACATCATAGTGTTGGATTATCTAAGCTTTTCATGAGGTGAAGAAGGGCTTTCATGCTGGGAGGATGACGTTGGGTCAAATCAATGGGTTGTAATCCTCTTTTCTATTCTTTCTATCAATAAAGTTATTCGAGTTTTCCTCCACATTCTTGTATGTTTGATGATATATGCATTTGTGTGGTTAATATATATCTAGTCCTATATTGTTTATGATTGTAGACCCGAGTACTTTGAAGGTATTATGATGCTTTGACTTTACATGTACTCTTTGAAGCAGGGTAAGCAAAGAAGAAGTAGGAAAGATCTGTCATAGGGGAGAAGGAACAAGCAAGGAACCAAGCAAAGATTGAAGTTGGTATTTTTTCCTCCTCTCCTATCTACTTCTCATAAAGGAAAACGAAAGTAAATTTTGTTTGTTTGTTTCTAAGATAGCTACCCATCTTAGTGGGACTAGCAGCTTTGCATGGACACTAGATTTCCTGATAACAAAATGGAGACCACAGTGGAAGCAAATAACTTGTTTCTTGTCTATATTTGTTTTCTTTATAAACTACAGACAGAGTCTAAAGTTAAGCCAGCTAGCCTTCGAACTGCATTTGCTATGAGAGTGCAAAGTAGATCAATACTGCTTCAGTCCATCTCTGGATTTTGTTTATAAACTGAATGATTGATTTGCAAACATCCTAATTGTCCTGGTGGTGGCTCAAGTAACCTCATTAAATCAGCTCATGTGATTTGCATTTACTGACTATCATTAGCTCGGCCTAAATCCCTGAACTAAGCTGCAAACTGTGACCAAAAACCAAGTTAAAGTCTTGTCCCTGGACCATCGCACCTTCTCCTCTTGGCAATTTGGATGCATCGCACCTCCCGTGTGCAGTAGGTGAGATGCATCCCGGTTTCCCTGTGTTACAGGTGCGATGATCAGATAAGACTGTTTCTGCCTCCAGATTTTGGTTTTTCTTCACTCTCTTCAGTTTTATTCAGGATTTTTGATGTTTGTGATTAGTATACTATTGCGGGATTTTATCCCCTAAGGCTCTTGGGTGGAACCCTAGCAGACTGAAAGTTGTCTAAATCAAGAAACATGCACACACACATCCATTATGCTAGAAAAAGCTATTTCTAAGGTGAGAAGGACTTACCTCAGGTCCTACGTTTGGGTAGTTCCTCAAGGGTGCAAACCCTTCTTCACTTCCCTTCCGCTCCTTTGCCCTGCAAAAACAACAATTCCAAGGAATGCAGCAGTATATGG
>APFE031196456.1:0-10761 GCA_000404065.3 Pinus taeda | reverse complement strand
TATATATAAACATGCATTTTGGATGCTTCTCCGGAGGCAGAGTTTAGGCCAAGGTTGGCCAGACTCGCTGACGGGCAACTGAAAATGACACCAAATAGAACAATAGAACTACATGCATGTGGGTGAAGCGAGTCATCGAAGCGGCAACCGTTCATGCAAAACAGTTTCATGCATGCGACAACAGTGAGATAGCAACAAAAATTGAAATGGTCCTAGTACAAGGTAGTATGCATGTAAATGACTAAGAATTCAAGGAAATCAAGAAAACAAGACTCACACAAGCGAAAACACAAAAAGTGACAGAAATGCAGAAAATGACAAGTTGAGACCACTTACCTGTGAATAGCTGAGCCAGATGTGTCGAAGAGTCCTCGATGTGTTGTGGGATGTCAGAGCTCCAAGATCTATGTGAAAGAATGAGTTGTGATGTGTCGAATAAATAAGTTTTGGCTTATGATGAGCATGCCACAAATCTAGGAAAAAGCGACACTTGGACGAAAGATTTTAAAATGATCTTTACGTGTAATCTCTAACTACTAAAAATAGATCCCTGAATCAAGGGATTATTTTGCATGTTACCTTTTGCTATTGTAGGAAAAAGCAAGCCATGCATGCAAGTCAAGTTATCTTGGTCTCAGGTTGAATTGGTCAAAGAATCTGCATATGCAAGAGGCTACTCAATTGCTAGGAGAAAATGTGCATTTCTGGATGGTATCTCGGTTGACTTCATAGGAGATTTGTGCAATTTCTGGGTAGAGCAGCTGACTACTACCCAAGATTACGTAATTCCTGGGCTGAGCAGCCTTGTTGGGAAGAATTTCCCAATTTTCTGGATGAAACATGACTAGAAGAATTGTGCAATTCTGGAGCCCAGCAAGCTTCTAGATAGAATTACACAATTTCTAGAGGAAAGGCTAGTTTCCGTCCAGAATTACACATTTTCTTGAGGGAGATGATCAACCTGCAGTTGGACCATGTCCAGAGGAATAGCCTGTGAGGGGAATTTATCAAGCTTTGATAGACAAACTATATTTCTGCAAGAAAACCACTGAAGCTTGTGTACTTGACAAAGCAAGACATGTTGCTGTGAAATGTTGTTAGGGAGGCTCCAAAACGAAGCTAAGGGAAAATTTTTGAGGGTGGTTGTAGCCTGTACAACAAGTATCTCGTAGATGAATCAATAAGAATGATCTAATCTAAATTGATGGCTAATATTATCTTGACTCCATCAAGTTACTTTTCCAGAAGTATCTAGAGGAAAATCGATTTACCCCAATTAACATTGATTAATTAATCTATTTCCCTAACTTAGACTTAGGAAAACTTAATTAATTGATTAATTAAATATAATAAATGCATTTTCTCATGAAACCAATTTTGGGTATTATCTAAAATGTGTTATCTACCTACAAAGACACAATTTGAGAGCAGAACACATGCCAAGCTACACCAACTAACATGGGGCACTAGGAATTCATCCGAGGAATAGTAAGGGGGCGAAACCAAGGCATGGTTCCTGGGTCAAGTTAGCTTTTACTGATATAATATTCCTAAGAGAAAATTTACTGGTTGATATTAATATATATCATAATATTATAATATATTTTAGAATAATAATATTTATACTAAGCTATAGATAAAAGATAAATGGATGGTAATGGGTATTCATCCTTTCTTTCCATCAAAGACTACTAAGGGATGACTATGGTGCTCATTCTAGGGAGAAGTGTAGGGGAAAATGTCCCTGTGTCAACATGGAGGGTTCTTGGATACCCTTATGGGTAGCAATATCTCCTAGAAGCCATATGAATTTGAGACATCCCTAGCTAGCCGAGTTGGAATCCCATGGAAAGGTAGTGGCACAACTCAATGGATTGCAGATGCTAAGAAGGGGATGCACTACCTTAGGTTATGTAGGTTGATGGGAGATGTGAAACTATTATTTGGAGGCTACTAAGGTTTGATAACATCGCCTTATTCATGTTCAATACTAGTTATGTGCCATAGTTGGTGTTAGGTGAGCCATTGTGCTTATGGACTCATGGTCCCATCTTGGGGGTGATTGGCAGTAGAGATACTAGAAGAAGTGCGTTTGATAGTTAAGTGGTACATATAAGGTCTGCAGTGAATCGACATATTTTATCAGATAAGTATTTGCAATATATTTTAAGGCATATGTTTTGTTTATGGATATTACTTTTCTTGCTTGATATATTGTTATTCTGTCATGCTATTTATATTTTATTAGTGATTATTGTATCAGTACCAGTGGGTGTTAGCATCGCCCTAGCGACACGACTGGGAGATGTTATAAGTAGTGATTACAATATTAGTGTTGGTGGGTGGTGGTATCTCCCTAGCAAGGTGGTTTGGGGATGTTAGAAGAAAACATCTTTCTCTTCTAACAAATCTCGCAAAGCGAAGATTTTTTCCTAAAGCAATCAATGTCTTTCCCATACATGGCCTAGAGGATCTTTAATTAATATGCATTAATTGGATTCTCACAAGTTGCCTATTTTCTAATTATACCTTTACCTTCCTGAAAATCCTTCTTTTCCTTATGTCTGCTCATATATTTTTCCCATTATTCTTTTTTCCACACAGATTAGTCTTTTGCAAGATATTTAGCCATTTAAATATTCTCCCTCGATATCATTCTTGTATCCCCATATAAGTGCTCTTCCTTGTGCATCTTTGAATTCCACTATTATCTATCTTAACAATTTTAGTGATTGAAAGTTGAAACAACAAACTAATATACTGATTTTCATAACTAGAACATAGCCCCTAGTAGAAGACCAAAAAAGTATGTTGCACACATGGGAAAAAATAAGTCTATCCATGACAATGCCAAAGAGTTACTTGTTACATATACCTTGAACTATAGAAAAAATTAGCAGAAAAACATAAATTTGCTAAGGGGAAATCCAATGTTTTCCCTATTTGTAGCTTGGACCTAAAACTCAAGCTAACAACTCATATATTGATCTTCATGACTGCAACATAGTTATGAAAAATAGACCATAAATATGGACAAAACACACAAAAAATATTTTTTATCCGGTACAGTGCCAAAGAATTAATTGTATCCCATACATAATTTCCAACATATCTATATAATACAAAGGAAATTTCTTGAACTCTATAAACTAACAATGGAAATTAAGAGTAAAATATTGGCATAATAAAACCAGTGTGAAAGGTTTAAAAAGCACTAAGGCAAGAGCTAGAAGTAAATTTGAAGGCGTCAATGATCTGTTCATGGGAATCTAGTGATAGTGGCACCATTGAGTAAAGGGTTGTACCATATTTTATACATATACGTAGATACAATACATTAAAATGTGAAGATTAATAATAATATAATATTAAATGGAAAGAGTCAACATTAAACAATAGGGAGTATTATCCTAAGACGTGAATTTAGGTTTTCAATTTTTACAATACAACAAATTAATTAAGAATTCAATTCAAGAGATGTTACCCCAAGACATTTAAAAGAAGACTGAATCTCTCATCAAATCCATGATATAATGCCATGAGAGATGACATCCTTATTGTCATCCTCTACATGCTTCATCAAGATGCTCTCTATGTTATGGAACATTTGCAAGGGCTTCAAATCATAGCAACAAGAGAAGGCAATCTAGTTGAATCCCCTAATCGACTTGCCATATTAATTGGTTACATTTATTCAAAGGACCTTTTTGTACCCTAGGCCTTTGCCAAGAAGAAGCTTAAGGGGATTATAAACACAAACCAAGTTTTTCTACCTTCCTTGATTCCAATAAATTGCATTTCACCTAATCTAATCCAAAAATAAATGTAGGTGCTCTAATTCCTCTCAGGGGAAAAGGACTTCCCCACATATGGGGACAACCAAATAGAAAATTGTAGTAGTTCCAGGGTGTATTTGTATGAAGTGTCCACTAATTTATTGAATTCTACCAAACATGTCTATCATTTAAAGTGTCTATTATGCCAAATTTGCTCACTCACAAGTGAATATGGTAAAGAAACTGGTAGTACCATACACATTCTTCCTATTATATACTTAAGCACGAACAAGGTAAAAATTTTCCACCATGAAAATAGTTATAGGCTTCAAATTCTACTATATGAGTCAACTCATGCATAAACATACTTGCTAAACCTATTATATATTAATAGTTGAGTAGATATCAAATTTTATTAGGCATAATAATATGGTTGTGGAAGGTTTAAAGCCTTAATATAGATGCAATGTAGAACAAATTCAACCTCCTTGGTAGACCTTATGTGCAAGATCCCAAAGCCATCTATAATGGATACTACATCACTCACAAACTTCAAAAGATGGCAAGGTTTCATAGTTGGGATTTTCCTTCTACATTTTCCTCTATTGTTAATTGATATGAGTAGCAATAGCCTGCATTTGATTTTGTTGCTTAGTTAAAAAGGTGGATAAATCCTCCATTGGACGGGGCATATTTCCACATCCTGCAATCCCAACCCTCTCCTTTGAACCCTCGCCTTTGAATTGGTAGTTTGTGATAACAGCATGTAAAAGACAACTCATAATGCTTATCAGAAGAGAAAACTGACATAGGTTGTCCCAACAGTTTGAGGACTCTTTGATTATTTTAATCTGGTTCAATTATTTAATTCTTAAACTAAGATATATAAATGTCATTATAATGACATGAAAATGAAAAAGGGCTTTGAGCCTTCTTTTATATCTACATGTTTTTATTTTAAAATTTATTTTAAGTAACAAGGTAGTGGATTCTATTTTTGGTTTGTTATCTAGCTATAGCTTTCTTTTTTTTATTACATCACATGGATTGTGCTGTGTTGTCTAGTTGTAAAATTTGAAGCATATTTCCACATTTTGCAATGTGAGCCCTCCGTTGCAAGCAGAATTGACATCAACATCTAAGAAATAAGCAGCGCTGCAATCCCAGCCCTCCACTCTTAATAAACTTGACAGTCTATGAAAGAAAAGTTCGAGATAAAATTGGCGCTGCTTATCAAACAAGTTACCTCAATGGTCACAAATCTTGGTTCGAGAGATAATTAGTGCTTCTTATCAAACGAGTTATCTCAACGGTCAAGAACCTTGGTTTCTTTAATTCGATTCAATCTTTAAATTCATATTGGCATGGGCATTTTTGTGCCTCTCCTACTCCTCTCAGAGTTTCCTGCATTGTGTGGTCTAGTCTCGTGTGTCTGTATGTTTGGAGCTCCACGTTGTGTGTGTATGAATGTGGTCTGGTCTATGTTGTTATGTCTGTGCGTCTGTCATCTGTTTGGTGTGTCTGTCTGCCTGGTGTGCTGGTATTCTCTGAGAGGTGGAGGCAGAGGGTCTGCCTGGTGTGCTTGTATTCTCTGAGAGGTGGAGGCAGAGGGTTGCTTGTATTATTTGAGAGGCATAGCTTGTATTCTTTGAGAGGCAGAGGCAGGGCTTGTATTCTGGAGGCAGAGGTGTGCTTGTATTTTTTTGAGAGGCAGAAGAAGATATGCCGCATGAATTATTGAATCAGGAAAACTCTGCCCAGTTAAATGAGGCTTCCAGCTCGATCACAGGTAAATGGGGCATTCTAGTGAATTTATTTTCAAACTCTTTGTATGGATGACTCTAATTATGGGTTGCAAATAAGATTAGCTGAATGAGAGAGAGGAATCGATTTGATTTTTGAAATTTCATTAGCATAGCTCAATTCCTATAAATTAGATCCTGGAGCCTGCAGTTTCTTGGTTTCTTTAAATTAGATCCTCTGCATCCATGGTTAGACGATTTCTTGGTTTTTAAATTAAATCCTCTGAATGCATTCTGAGGCGCTTTCTTGGGTTTTTTTAATTAGATCCTCTGCATCCATGGTTACACGATTTCTTGGTTTTTTAAATTAAATCCTCTGAATCCATGGTGAGGCGCTTTCTTGGTTATTTTAATTAGATCCTCTCCAAGGTTAGACGATTTCTTGGTTTTTAAAATTAAATCCTTCTTGGTTTTTTTAATGAATCCATGCTGAGGCACTTTCTTGGTTTTTTTAATTAGACCCTCTCCATGCTTAGACAATTTCTTGGTTTTTTAAATTTAATACTTTGAATCCATGCTGACGTGCTTTCTTGGTGTTTTTTATTAGATCATCGCGATTTCTTAGTTTTTTTAAATTAAATCCTATGAATCCAGGCTGAGGTGGTTTTTTAAATCAGATCCTCTGCACCCATGTTGAGGCGGCACCATAGATCCCTCGTTGCACTGAAAGCGCGAGAAACCGAACCTACCAATAATATCACCGTTGAATATGGTCGGCGTCGAAGATAGTTGGAGAATTTTTGTGGAGGAGAAATTCCTGAGACCCTGCTTTAAAGATGGAGAAATTCCCTTAGCGATTTTGAAGGGCATAATTACATCACCGTATACGGTGCATAGTGAGAGGCCGGTGTTTGCTCCAGAATCAGTTGCACAACGATTTTGAAGGGCGTAATTACATCACTGTATACGGTGCATAGTGAGAGGCCGGTGTTTGCTCCAGAATCAGTTGCACAATGAGAGGCCAGTATCGAGTAGTGAACTTATAGGTCGGTTGCCCAATCCGATCATTTTTTGACACATCGTCTCCCAATGCAGCGGACATTATCCCTTGAATCTAAGGGATTGAGCAACGCCGTAAGCCTAGCAAATATGTGATATCTATCTATTAATGTGATTCATGCCTGGGAGGTAAGCATTTTCATTTTCTTGACTGACTATGTAAATTTCGGTGGCTGTTACAAAGTCACTCTAGAGAACAGGGGATTTTATTTTTATCGGAAAGAAAGAAATGCATGTGTGATGAAGAGGAGTTGATTCCAATACATCTCCATAAAACTGTCTGTCATGTCATCTCCAGAAAACATAATTTATTGGATATGGGTGGAAATACATTATTCTAAAATTGTCAAACTCCCTGTCTAATTTGATGAATATGCCTAATGAGTTGTATGATGACTTGGATTGGTTTTGTCTCATTTCCTTGCCCTGATCCTTATAGAACATTTCCTTCAAACTCATTTCCTTGCCCTGATCCTTACAGATAGATATATGTGCATGCAAACTGCTGAGCGGATAGATACATGTGCATGCAAACTGCTGAGTGGAATACTCATCAAAAACATGCAACAGAGATATATCTATATGTGATGCTAAAAGAGAAATATGAATTCTGTGTAGCGAGGTAGATAATTGTGATGTTGAGAGAGAAATATTAGTGAATTCTGCACAAAAACATAATTGTGATGCTGAGAGAGACATATGAATGAATTCTGTACAGCTAGCTCGATAGATAATTGAGACATTTATATACACTATTCTGGTATACACTATTCAGCCCTAGCTTTTCGTTAATTTTTGTTAATGCTTTCCTTTTCCTTACCAGTTTGGAGGGCGTAATTACACCTCCGTATAATGTTGTTGGACCTGGGGCTTGCTGGAGAAAAGGGCAACCGGTTTAATCGTAGATACATCCCTGAGAGGTAAGCATTGCTACCTCTTATAAAGTCATCCTCAACTGATTGCATTGCGAAAAATAAGGGATTTTATCAGACTTACATATTTAATGGAAAAAACTTCAGATTCTTTGAATTTCTTCATTTTTTTCTACCACCATTTATTTATAATGTGTAGTGATAGTTGTGATTACTGTGATAATAAACTGTATTTTCAATTTCTTTTATCAGTGAGAAAAAACAACTATTTTTTTCCTCTAAACTTCCAAATTGGTCAAACTCCAGTTCACATTTAATTGATTATATATTATATTTTAATTTGATGAATATGTGCAATGAGTCGTAGGCTATATAGGACTATGATGACTTGTATTGCATGGGCATATCACTATTGCAGGAAAAGATCCAGACCTAGTGTAAATTGTGTAAAGATAAATTCAAAGCTTCATATTCGTTACCATGTTTCTTTTGGTTTTAATGAAAGTGTGGGCTCTAACTTTGGCTTTAGCTCTCTCATTATGGAGTATATTACATCTTCCATAATCTTCCAATTATCAAGTTAGGTTAGTTACTTTATTAAATTTATAAAAGTTTTTGCTACTTGTATAGATGGCCACTAAATTTTAACAAATTTTGTTTTTTTGCAGATCATAAGAGGGACATGAAGAATATACAAACATGCTCAGATAGATGAAATATCAATATCTACAAGTCATGATAGAATATTTGAATTCATTATGTTATTATGACCCAAATTAAACTTAACTATCATTTATTTTTCTTATTATGTAATTACTTAAAAAGCATCATAATAATAAAAAGTATTATATTTTTGAAGGGGCGAAAAGCCCTTTGTCATTTCTCCCGAGGATGGACCATGGCTATCCTCAAGGGTATGTGTCCCGCTCTGCACCTTACTTTTTCATTTTCTTTTATTTATTTATTTTAGAATTAGATATCTTTAGTTTAAAATTATGAAATAATACATCAATATAAATTAGAACATGTTAATTAAAATTTTAAAATATTGAATAAGCTTGAAGTTATGTAAATGCATTTGATTTAATCAATATAATATTTTTCCAACTAGGAGTTTTTGTGATAACTGCACAATTTTTTGTATGCTTGTTTAGTGGTTCAAGTTGTGTATGATCAAATTGTATGTCCTTATTGTATAAATTGATTGGTGTGTGGTAATTGCAAAATTATTGTATGCATATTGAGTGATTGATTTGTTGTGTGATGTTCTTATTGTATACATTGATTGATGTATTTTTCTATTACTTTGTGATGTGATGATGAAATTAAATGCAGATTTTTGTGCAATGATTGTTGTTTGAGGTTCATTTATATGATTGTGTTTACAATGAATGTGTGACATGTTCATCTATACTTTCAAATGTGTAATAATTTTCTTTGTTAATGCTTGGTATTTATATTATGTTTGTGTGAATTTTCTTTAGCATATTCTTTGATTTAGTGCTACATTAATTTTGTATGTTTGGATATATACAATTTTCTATGTATGATGATAAAAAAATTGATATGCAATGTTTGTATCTATTTCTAATTTTGTGTGTAATAAGAAAATTTGATGTGATGATGTAATGCTTGAATGTATTTATAATTTTGTGTGTGCAATAAGAAAATCTAATGATTTAAAATCTAATATTGTTTGTACTGTTTAAAACTTGAAATGTACTATTGATTGTGTGTGCCTATGTATTCCGAATATTGTTTGTAATGTTTAAAACTTGAAATGTACTCTTAATTGTGTGTGTCTATGTATGCACAATATTGTTTGTAATGTTTAAAACTTGAAATGTACTCTTGATTCTGTGTGTCTATGTATTCACAATATTGTTTGTAATGTTTAAAACTTGAAATGTACTCTTCATTGTGTGTGTCTATGTATTCACAATATTGTTTGTAATGTTTTAAACTTGAAATGTACTCTTGATTGTGTGTGTCTATGTATTCACAATATTGTTTGTAATGTTTAAAACTTGAAATGTACTCCTGATTGCGTGTGCCTATGTATTCACAATATTGTTTGTAACGTTTGAAACTTGAAATGTACTCTTGATTGTGTGTGTCTATGTATTCACAATATTGTTTGTAATGTTTAAAACTTGAAATGTACTCTTGATTGTGTGTGTCTGTACTCTTAATTTTATGCATCTTTGATTGTGTTTGTACTCTTGATTGTATGCATTTTTTATTGTGTATTTGTATTCTTGATTGTATGCATCTCTAATTTTGTGTTTATATTCTTTATCATGTTGTTTGTGTATTTACGATCTTGTATTTATATGCTTGTCTACTTACAATGTTTTTCAATGTAATGGTGAATATATCATATAATGTTTGTGTACTTGTGTATCTATGTGTTTTCAAATGGAATGATGAAAATTTTATGTGATGCTTGTATATCTATAATATTTTGAATGTAATGATGAATGTTGTTTGATTGGGTTTTTCGTTTATTTGTTGTTTGTTGATCATTGATTATGATTTTGTATATGCTTGGAATGTGAGAATGAACAAAAGTTGATATGGAATTTTTTTGTATTTGCAATAATATTTTTTTATAATGATCAAATTTTGATTTTATTTTCAATTAATTAAAGCTAGGGATTTTTTAATGTAATCATAATTCTTGCTTAATTGGGTTGTTGTTTATTTGTCATTCATTGATTGTTGATTGTGATTGTGTGTATTCTTGGAATGTAAGAATTTGCGTGAAAATGAACTAAATTTGACATGAGATCTTTTTGTATTTATAATAATATTTTTGTAATGATCAAAATTTTGATGTCTATTTTCAATTTAAATTTATTGCACTAGAAATTAAATGCGGGGGATTGGGAGAGTGTTGAGTGAAATAATAATATTATAGAAGCTATAAGTGAGGGGGTAGCTCAAATGAAATTTAATCTATTGAGTAGGGAAATCACATAGGAGGTGGGGTTGGGGGAGTGATGACTGAAATAGTAGTATAACCATAAATTAGGAGTGAGGGGGAGGGGCCAAATGAGCTTCCACCTTCACGTGGTTGGCCTCGTCTGTAGAGAATTTATATCACAAAATTCTCGAAGCCAAGTGAAGTTCCTTTTAAATATAAAAGCATTATTATTTTTACATTTTTATTTATATAATTTTAAATAATAATAAATCACCAATTTTAAATAAACAATATTATTTCCCTTAAATCTATAATTAACTTTATCATTTATTTAAAAATAACTAAAATAATTTTATTATCCTAACATACCAATATATAAAATAAAT
>APFE031196455.1:12666-23863 GCA_000404065.3 Pinus taeda | reverse complement strand
TTTGAATATCTTCCAGCAGATCCATAGGAGGAGAGCAAAATCACTTGAAGCTCTCAAATCATAATAATTGCACATTCAATTCACACCAAAGCCGAGCTGCAGCCCCAAAGCACATTCACCTCAGCAGCACCGCATCTGGTCCCCAAGGGCCACCTCGTCACATGTTCCGATTCATCTGCCCCTAGCGCAATCAAAAAAGAGTTACTTGCATTTAATTTCAGCAGCACTTAGATTGTCGAAGAGTTCTAAGCAGACCTGTCAAGGTCAATTGTAATGATGTCTTCCTGATATTGTGTTTATAAATACCACCCGAAGCGATATTGTCAAGGGGTTGGTTGGTTGGTAGTAGTAGTTGTTGGACAGTTTCCTTTTGGGCAATTTCTCTGAGTAAAGACTCGCACTGTAACTGTCATATTTTTCATAATCAAAGATTGCTAAAAGCATGGATTGCGAAACAACTTGCTGTTTTCTCTTGGCCAAGGAATGATCACGGAATTCCTATGTCTCTGCATGATCCAATAAGTGTTCTTCCTCCCTGTTTATTTTATGTTTTTATCATCTTTCCGCCTTTCTAAGCTACAGGAAAAAAGAATAGCTTAAGATTTGTTTTGTTACACCTTAAGTTCAATTCCTGCACTTTTTTATGTTTTCTGCTGAAACAGTTATGAGCTAGAATTCTTAACTGCTCTAGTTTACCCTGTTTCTTTCATATATGAGTGCATTTCTTTGGAATTCTTAACTACTCTGGGATCCCACTCATCCACTTCTCCCCTTTTTCAGCATGATGAAATGATTCTCTTTTGCCTTTCATCCCTGATATTCATTCCGTACTTTTAGAAGACTGAATATTGTATCCTGCGTGGCTATCCCGCTCTGTATCCCCTTGTGACCAAGAAAACGCTCGCATGCCTCAATCTGTGACTCCATGCCTAATGGTTCAGAACTTATAACACCTTACTGTGCCTCTTTACTCAAGATTCCTACCTTCCTTCCAATCACAGTCAACATTCCCTTGAAGTCAGAAAGCTAGCCTAAAATCATCAACTAAGGTTGAATCTAAAGGAGAGAGCCCTCTCCGATTGTAGGTGGGCTAGAACCTGCAATTAGAAGATTGGTTTGTGGTTACCTCGGCCGTATCCCTAATAGGAGCCTAGGGACAACCTGAGTGATAACACTTTCCAAAAGATCCAAAGCTATTAATGAAAGAAGAATACCTGTAAAAGATGAAAGTACAACCTTCGAACAAAAGCTTGATGCTATTGTCAAAGGAATGGACAAATTGTTCGACAGAGTTGAAATTATTTAAAGGAAATCTCCTTGGGATGACCAACAGGGTAATTCAAGGAGAAATCCTAACTTTAGGAAAGATAAGAACCAAAATGTTGGAAAAAATATTCTTGATCAGAATATTAGACCACCTTTCCAAGAAAAATATGCAGAGGCCTCCAATTCAGAAGACCCTAAACCAGATACTCAGATAAATTTAATGGGTCTAGATGATGAGGAAGATTTCTTCCTAACTCAGGATTTCTAAGAGTCCCACATACTACAATGATTCAAAACCCAAATGGGAGAGTCATTTGATTTTGGACAACGATATGACTCTACTATTTTTGTGGTACATAAGCAGTATAATCTGAGAAGCAAAAAAAGTATTGATGCCCCAGAACCAAACTAGAAAATAGGTCCTACTCAACCTAAAAAGAGTGAAATAGTTCCAGTGACAAAAACACTTCAGATCCTTTCTAGAGCAAATAAAAATGCTTCTAGCCTGACCATAGAAGATGTTTCTGATAATCAACCTGATAATGAACAACCTTCCACTTCACTTCCTTCCATGGAAACAATGGAAGAGTCTCCAAAGATCGGATTAGAAAAATCAGCAAAGGATGTCCCAAATCCTGAAAGACAAGAAAACATAGAAAACGTTGCTGACAAAAATCCAATAGTTCAAACAGACAAAGTAATCCCGCCCTTTAATCTCGAGGCAAAGGTAGCCAAGCTTAAGATTTCAGTCCCCTTGATAGAACTGGTAAAACGTGATATTTACAAGTCTGAAATAAACAAATCATTAAATATCATTGAAAATGCAGATTCTGTAAATCTCTTTGATGACTAGCCTGAGTTGATTTTTGGCCCTGAAGTAAATTGGAAACCACTGGAAGGAGGGATACCACCATTCTATGTCAGTCTCAATATCCATGATAATATTTTGCATAGTGCCATGTTCGACTCTAGTGCCTCACATAATATCATGCTGAAGTTTGTTATGGAGAAACTTAACTTAGACATAACTAGACCCTTTAAGGATTTATTTTCCTTTGATTCGAGTCAAGTGAGGTATTTAGGACTTATAAATGATTTATGTGTCTCATTGGTTCAGTACGCTGCCAAAACCATACTCATGGACATAGTGGTAGTAGATATTCCACCCAAGCATGGCATGCTGTTGTCCAGATCTTGAGGTGCCAAATTTCAAGGGTCTCTACAATTAGACATGTCATACACTACCATATGTGTTTTATGACAACCAAAGAAGCTATATAGAGAAACTTTAATGAAGTATGTATTGAGCAGTCAGGAGAGACCTCAAAAATTTCCTATTTACTCAATGCATTCTGATATGGATTCCTTCATTCTATATAATGCAGAAACTAATCCAGAAGATACTCCAAATGATATAGAAACAGAACCAAAAGAAATTATAAAAGAAAAGTCAACAGTCCAAATTCAATAGATATCAGATGACAAAGAAAACCTAGATGCCTTAGCTAAGAGAGATTCCACTATCCCAGATGAAAACTATGAACATGAAACCTTATGGCATTTAGAGTTTGATGGGTTAGTAAACAAATTAGGTATAGGAGCAGGAGTATTGATACATAACCTATAAAATGATCATGTAGAGCAACATGCCTATAGATTAAATTTCAAATGTACAAACAATATTGCAGAATATGAAGCACTCTTGCTAGGCCTCAAGTTAGTTAAAATATTAGGAGCTATAAGGGTATCAATCATGGGAGATTCTGAACTGATAGTTAAACAGATTAAAGGAGTTTACATAACTAGAGACCCTAGATTAGGAATTTACGGAAGTACAGTTGTAGAAATCCCTAACACTTTTTTAGAAACCAAGATTTCAACCATCCCTATAAAACATAACATGCAAGCTCATAGCCTCGCTATGTTTGCCAGCACCTGAAAATCTCCTTTTCAGCCTAATCACCAGTAGACTATTGCATGCACAAGCTAGCTATACCTAATAATCTTAAGAACTGGCAAGTTTTTGAAAATGGTAAGTAGATTAATCACTTTCTGACATTAGATGAAGAATTTGCTAGCATTAATATAGATGTAGACATAGTTTTGGATTTTGAACACACTAATGAGTTAAACATTAACAAATTGGAAGAAAACTCAAACAAATGCTTCACCCTACTAATTTCATGAAAAAAGATATTTAGGATTTAAAGCAAATGGATATTGATGAAATAATTGATGATGAAATTGAAGTTATAAAATCTCAAAGACAATCAATTACTCAAGGGATTAACTCCTTTGGAGGACCTATTTGACTCTAATGATATTCCTAAAAAGCCTAAGATGGACCCCTTGAAAGCGAACATTAAAGAATGAAACATAGGAACTCAAGAGAATCCTAAACTGATAAAATTGTCCAAATCATTAATCCTTGATGAAAAACTGAAATATATTGAGCTAATGAAAAAATTCCAAAATGTTTTTGTCTGGAGTTACATAGACTTAAAATCCTATGATACCAGTATTATTCAACACACTATCCCTTTGAAAGAAGATAGAAAACCTTTTATACAAAAGCTAAGAAGAATTAATTATGTTTTATTACTTTCCATTGAAAAAGATATCAAATGAATGTATGAAGCAAGAATCGTTGCTCCTATTAGGTTTTTAGAATGGGTGTCTAATCTTGTCCCTAAAAGAAAGAAAACAGGAGAAATCAGACTGTGTGTTGACCTTAGAAATTTGAACAAAGTCTCACTCAAAGACAACTATCCCTTACCTAAAATGGATCACATACTGCAAAGGGTAGTAGGTTCTACAAGGATTTCACTTTTAGATGGATTCTCAGGTTAGAATCAAATTCTAGTCCATCCTCATGATCAAGCAAAAATTGCATTCAAAACACCATGGGGCACCTTCATGTATGTCAAAATGCCCTTTGAATTGGAAAATGCAGGGGCCACCTTTCAAAGGGCAATGGATATTTCCTTTGCAAAGGAAATCCATGATTTCCTAGTTATATACCTTGCTAATATAAGAGTCTTTTCAAAGTTGGATCAACAACACCTCGATCATCTTAGGCAAGTTTTTCTTAAATGCAGAAAATTTGGCATTTATCTGAACACAAAGAAATCTTTATTTGGTTTGGAAGAAGGAAAACTATTAGGCCACATTATCTATAAAGATGGAATCCGGATTGATCCAACCAGAATTGAAGCTATCTTGCAAATACCTCACCCAAGAAAAATTAAAGAACTTCAGGAATTTTTAGGAAAAATAAATTTTTTAAGAAGGTTCATCTCTAACTTAGCTGAACTAATTAGATTATTGAATAACATGTTGAAAAAAGATTCGACTATTAAGTGGAAAGTAGAGGCTAAACAATCATTTGAAGAAATAAAATTAGCCTTAACTCAAACACCAGTCCTCACAAGCCCAAAATTTGACAGAGACTTCATTATCTTTTCCTTTGCATCAGAACACACCATAGTTGTAGTTTTACTACAAAACGATGATCAAGGATGTGAAAAACCAATAGCCTTTTTTAGTAACGCTCTTATAGATTCCTCATTAAAGTATAAAATAATGGACAAACAAGCTTTTGATTTGGTAAAGGCTATTAAAGGTTTCAGAGTATATATTTTGTATTCTCATGTAGTAACTTATGTTCCAAATGCTATAGTCAAAGATATCCTGACACACGATGGAGTTGACGACAAGAGGGGAAAATGGATAGCTAATATTTTAGAATATAATATAGAGATAAAACCTACCAAGTTAATTAAAGGTCAAGGATTGGCCAAACTCATGGTAGAAACAAATTGCGAAGCCTTAGACATAAATCTAATTGCAGAACTGGATAATGAATAGGAGATGGCGACTCCACAGATTAGCGAGCATTTTCTAGATTCCCCCTAGTATTTTGATATTTTATATGTTCAACAAAGCCTATAGGCTCCTCCAGGGTTATCCAGAGCTAAGAGTAGGCTTTTGAAAATGAAATCTTTGAAATTTTGCATTATGGATAATACTTTATTTTGGAAAAATCATGAAGGCATTTTGTTAAATTGTTTCTTAAAAGAAGAATCTGACAAAGTGCTCCAAGAATTTCATGCATGGGATTGTGGTTGGCATCTCTACTAGAAGTCAACTACTGACAAAATTCTAAGAGTTGGATTTTACTAGTCAAGCTTGTTTTCAGATGTTAACAAATTTGTAACTTCCTACCACAAGTGTTAGATCTTTGAAGGAGAAAGAAAACTTTTACCTTTGCCTTTGAAACCTATATCCATTGAAAAACCTTTTCAACAATGCGGTCTTGACTTCATTGGAGAAATCCATCCACCCTCTTCTACTCAACATAAATGGATCCTCACTGCAATTGATCACTTCACCAAATGGATAGAAGCTATTCCCTCTAGACAAGCCACTGATATTGTAATAATAGGTTTTCTAGAGTGTAGTACTTTGTCTAGGTTCGGTTGTCCTAAGAAAATTATCACAGATAATGCTACAGCCTTCAAGTCAAAGAAAATGATTAATTTCTATCACAAGTATCATATAACACTTGGTCATTCCACAGCTTACTATCCTCAAGGGAATGTACTTGCAGAATCTTCCAATAAAAGTCTAATAAATATTATCAAAAAACTATTGGAATATAATAAGAAAACTTGGAACAAGAAATTAACCATTTTTTTGTGGGTAGATAGGCTTACTACTAAGAATTCCATTGCCACGAGTCCCTATGAGCTAGTGTATGGAATCAAGGAAATTTTCCGCTCATCCTTAGGGTTTCAGTCATGAATTTACTTCACGAATCCCAAGTGGAACCAAATGATATACAGAGGAGAATTAACCAGACTATCCATTTACAGAAAACCAAGGAGGAAGTATATAACAGAGCCTAAGTACTGCAAGAAAAACTTAAGAAAATATTTGACAAAAGGACAAAAGCATAATACTTTTACCTGGGAGACAAAGTGTTAAAGTGGCATTCAAGAAGAGATGACAAAGGAAAACATGGGAAGTTTGACTTCCTGTGGAAAGGGCCATACATTATATATGCCTTCATAGGAAATAATTCATATTTTCTTAAAGAAATGGGTGGTGCAGAGATTGAAGGAGGACCAGTCATTGGTCGAATGTTAAAGTGCTACATTGACCCAATTTACTAATTTTACAAGTTCAGTTGTACATACTATATCCTTCATAGCATTCAGTGTTGATTGGATGGTAAAAGTTTTGAAGTTGAAGCTCGAAGAGAAGGCCTTAAGCTTTAGAAATATTATTGTCATACATACCAATAAAGCAGCAGGGAAAAAGAAATTACAGAGTAAAATCACAGTCTTTCAGAAGGCCATTGATCTACTGTTCTTGACTTTCCACCAAGGAAAGCCATCCCCAAGTGGAGCCACTGTTATGTTCCTATACCAATAGGTTTCATATATCATTATCGACTTGCTTTAGCTCTGAAATATGTACATACCTTCGCTTGTTGCAAATGTTTTCCATACTTGTAAAAAAAATCAAAAAAATTAAAAAATGTAAAGAGGGTATGTCCTAGAAAAAGAATAAAAGGATGAAAAGAATGAAAAGGTTAAACAATGAAACAAAATGAACCCCAAGAAGAATAAAAGACCATGAAAGTGTGCAAGCCAAAATGCCACTACTATTTCACTTTTTGTAATAAATATTGTGTGCAACTTGTTACCTATGCCACAATCCATGGTAACCAAATAGTTTAATCTTGGTTATTCCATGTTTATAAAGATAGAGAATAAAATCTGACCAAACAGTGTAATCTTGGCAAATAATTAGATTAGGTAGAGTGAATAAAAGGAGCTCAAAAATTTAATCTAAGCCCTTGGAGGTAATAAGGATAGACTTAGATATATTTCAATTGTAAAATAAAAGAAAAGGTTTTGATAAGGTTTGTCAGTTTAAGTGCACCCTAAATAGAAGAAGAAAAAATGGTAGGACAAGTAGATAGGGTAAACATATGAATGGTTACAGAATTATTTGTGATGAATGATTATCCTGACATCAAGTCATATACTTTCATCATCAAAAGCACTTAAAGATATGGATGAAAATAAAGAAATTTTACATCATATAAAAAAATTGAACTAATTAACCTCCTCATTCATTTTTCCCTAAATTTTGCTAATTTCCCATAAGTACTAAAAGCACCAACAACCTGGAAGTTAAAGGGGCTTAGAGCATTTCTCTGAATTTTTGAGGGACCAAACCCTCGGCCCAATAACTTATAAGGCTTAAGTGCTAAAACCCCTTCATCAAAATTCAACCCCCTTCATAATTCATTCATTCTCTTCAAATCCATTTCCTAAAGTAAAATCATTCTTTTACTTAGGGAAAATAAAGGTTCTTTATATAAACGTCTGAAATACATTTTAGCCTAAGTTATAATGTTGAATTATGAATGTATTTTTGGAAACATTTACTTAGAACATTTTCTTTTCCATGGTCATATTAACTTTTAATTTTTACTATTCAACTCCAGAAACAAATTACCCTTCCTCGTATTATTATTAATAAAAATCCCAAAAAAAATAAATATCTCGTCCCGATTGTTTGGAAAATAAACTATAATAAAGATAATTAAGTTGGATTAATTAATCGAATTGTGATTAATTAAGAGCCAAAACCCCCAATGTGTTATAAAGGAACTAATTAGTCAAATGGATTAATTAATAGCTTCTCCACTAATACAATCATCCCCGATATAATTAAAGTCATTTAATTATGTTGACTATGCCATTTGGCGCCCTCCATTAACTCCCTAACACTTTCCGTTGTCGATTGTCGTTCGATCTGCCTTCCCTCATCCAACGACTCTCGCTCATATCGCGCAAGCATTTTGGTTGAATGTTAACCACTCAATACAAGATGTTTTGACTTTTCGACGATGCTACGTTTCATTCAATTTGTGGCATCACATGACTCTCAATCAAAACCACCAAATTCCAAAAAACGGTGCAATCAATCCTGCTTACTGCCTTCACTAAATGACAGAGTCTCCCATCAGCTAGTTGACACCAACTGTCATTTTCCCATTCACCCGCCAAAATTCATTGACTTTGTGCATAAAACAAAAATACTCATTATTTTCCCCTTTTATCGAGAAAAGACAATTTTGCCTTCCATGCATGCACAGAGTACATCCAAACCAACAACTTAATCCCAACCTCCAACCACAATCATTTGTTGAACTCGAGGCCACTGCAGACTACTGTGCACACCCATCAAAGCCTTCACTAAAGCCATTAATGACCCTCCCTATCAACTCAATGTTTTCCTAACAATTTGTTTTGTTTTACAGACGATAAAAAGACCACAGGCTTAGATAAATAGTCTTAATACTAGTCATACGATCTATTTACTATGATATTGTTATTAGGTCTATTCAAACAGAGATGGAAAATAAAACATATAGTTAAAAGACAAGCAGAGGAAACATGAAATTAAATGATTTACTGTTGAAATAGACAGTAAAAACCTAAAATATACAATGAAGGTAAAAGGAAACAATAAAGAACAGTCAAATGTATCAGGGTTAAAGAGTATTAGATTGAATACCAAGTCAAGTAAATGAGATAGCATGAAGATAAACAACAGTGAAGACAGTTACAGAGCATACAAATTCATGTCAAAGTGAATACAGATAAAAAAACAAAGTGGTAAAAGTAAATAGTAAAAGTAAACATGGATGCAGTAAGGGTTAAACAGAGATGAAAACACTTTCACCAGCAACAATGAAGTTTATCCAAAGTAAAAGTGAAAAATAGTTAAAGGAAATTCAAGGCTAAAAGATGAAATTAGAGCAGAAATGGTACATTCTTCAGAAATTTCCTGTTTAAGTCATAGTTTTGCAGAAACTGTTGTGACCAATCCAAGATGTATTTTGAAAAATTGGAGGAGGTTTTTGTTCCTCATAGACAAATCTACAAAAGCATCTCTCACTGTTTACACAGGTATTAACAAAAATGAGATAAGTGCATGTCTTCATAGCCTATTTTTCAGTTTGTGCAAAGTCTTGTATTTGACATCGTTTTGTAGAGAATATTGTGAACAGTTGGAGCTAAAGTTTGGGAAACAGAGAGAGATTTATCTCAAAAACATTGTTATCTATAATAAACTCTTTCAATTTTTTCATATCTATCTCTGATTGAGATATACACGCGTATCATTGGACCCTAATATTGCAGAATTTCTGGGGCAGAATGCACAAAGGAAGAATGCAGTTAGTGACTAGGATGCCTCATCATCAACTAAGAGTTGCTCTCAAATTCGAATTTCTCTTCTTTGTCACCATAAATCCATAAAAATAATTCCAAACAGATTCATTAGTTTTGAATGTCCTTTATTTAAGTTCTACTAATGTAAAATAGTTGAAGATATTTGTGAAATCAATCTTGATATTTTTTTCAAGATATTTCAGTTTAGAGTTTGTATAAATAATTCTTCATTTGAAGCATTTTGGGTGGATTATAGAACATCTATGTAACTCTATGCTATCAAGCTGAGAAAGCTTTTGTACTCAAACTTGGATTTTTGCTGGAAAAAGAATGAACGATGAGGACATTTCATCAGATTTCGGTGCAGTATAAGTACAAATAAGTATTCTATCCTTGTGATTTTATGTACTCTCTATATGTTTCAATGTTTCATGCATCTTAAATCTAAATGGGAAAATAGTCAAAATATATCAGAATTAGCTTTATTGCTTTTTGCTCTCAACAACCTACCATTTATATGTTTTCTTCTAAACTATTTCGATAAAGGAATTCTTAACTACTCCTCTATCCCTGTAGTTTTCTCTAATAAGTCCCTGGTATAGGATTCTTAATTGCCCTCTGCTAGTTTACCTATCTTCCTTTCCTCTTTCTAATCCTAACTTGAGGATTCTTGATTGCCATCTAGTTTTGAGAAGAAATATCATCTGTTCAAGCCCCAAATTTTGTTTTTATTCTGTCATCCTACCTGTTGAACTCATACCTCAACAATTTGGCTTAATCCAGTGAATTATCCGTAATTGACTCCATAGCCCAATGGCCTAAAAGCCTAGTTTTCCCATTTTTTTCAAAACTCCACTACTCTCAAAGAAGACAACCTCACCAAACATTAATACTAGCCTAAAATCCTTTCAAACATAGCTAAATCATAAGAGAGAGCCCTCTCTGGACTTAGGTGGGCTAACACCTAAGTCTATAAGTTGGTTTGTAGTTATCTTGGATCCTTTCCTTCTTTCCAATAACTTCTAATGAAAATATGAGTGATAACACTATCCATTCCATCTTTACCTATTTATTTTGTTATCTAACCTATTCTCTCATATGTATAAGTTGTTCAAGATGGTGGATAAAGTACAATTACTATAATAATACAGAACTTTTGTGCAAGGCATTTTGCGGATTTGGAAGCACACTGCTCTTTAACAAATATTGGATGAATCTATTAAAATAAACCACATTGGCATGAGCTACTGCATTGATTCGAGTAATCCACAAATGAAGAAGATGTCTCCTATGTTTACCTCTACCTCGGTGGGTGGAAACTAAGGCTCTAGCTTTCTGTTGGTTAGCAGTTCAAAAAAGTTTTGAATGGGCCCCTCGAGAGCCTGATAACAAATGCAGAATTTTTTTCCGATGTTTCGAGCTATATATCCACGTTTCCACCTGGTTCATTGAAGTTTACTTCATGAATCCGTAATATTTTTCTCGGTTAGTCATTTGTTTGTTTTTGGTCCATGAAATAAACACTTATTATTCTTATTTAGAAAAATAAAAGTTCCAATGGCTTTTGCTACTGAGAAAACCTTCCCAAACCATATTCCCTTTGGATAAGCATCTTCCTGGTAGGCAAGGGTTGGGACCTTGTACTGAGAATGAGAAAAAATCATGGTTTTCATCAT
>APFE031196444.1:0-13318 GCA_000404065.3 Pinus taeda | reverse complement strand
TTTATAAAATCTTAAAAAAATATCGTGTGTTCGATATGTATCTTTGACGGTGGAGCGTAAAACTGAATATCGTTGAAGGTCATTTGTTCGATCTGTATCTCTGTTGAGAGAGAGTCAGATTGAATATCTGAAGATCATGTGTTAGATCCACGGCCAACGCCCCTGTCACTTCATAACTCTACTTCCAATCAGGCTTGAGGTAAGTAGCCATTTCTGTCAATTCAAATTATCTTAATGTTCCATGCTTCTTCTTCTTCGAACTTTGTTTATAATATTTTTCTCCAATTATGGATATTTTTTATTTTGTTTACACATATGAAGCCAGGCCTCTGAAGATCGTGTGTTCGATCTGTACCTTTGTAATCTTTGTCGAGAGAGAGTCAGACTGAATATACGAATATCATGTGTTTGATCCACGCTCAACGCCCTTGTCACTTCATAACTCTACTTCCAATCAGGCTTTAGGTAAGTAGCCATTTTTGTCAATTCAAATTAGCTTAACATTCCATGCCTCTTCTTCTTCGATCTTTGTTCATAATTTTTTTTTGTAACTACAGATATCGTTTATTTTGTTTGCATATTTGAAGCCACGACTCTTCTTTGAGCCTTGCTTTAAGGTATGGTTTATAAAAACATTTTACAACTATGGGTAGCATTTATAGACAATTTTCTTGCACAATGTAACTTGTTCTTTATAATTTTTTTGTACAGCTATGGATATCGTTTAATGATATGTTGTTTATAAAAAATTTCTAGAGCTATGGATATCATTTTTTGTCTATAAAAATCTTCTACAGCTATGGATATCGATTTTGGATAATTTTGTTTGCAAATTTGAAATGATAAACATTGGTTTATAATTTTTTTTTTGCAACTATGGGATGTAGTTATTGATACTTTTCACATATTGATACTTTTCATGTTTCATTATACATTTATTCGGACATTGAAATGTTTGAAGACTTCGTCATCAAGATTTATCCTCAATTACTATATGGACCCAATCCTCTGCACTGAACTTTGGTCTCATGCCTCATATTTTTATCTATATTCTAATATGAAAATAGATTCAGCATAGATTTAGCTTTTTTTTCATTGGAATTGGAATTTGGCACTTAGATTATATATTTTTGAAATTTTTAATACAAAAGTGAATTCAACATTCTAAATTGTATTTTTAAATATAAAATTATGCTTAATATTTTCAAATATAGACATGTAGAAATATGTATATGTGGAAAATAGTCAAAGCTATTTTTTCTTTTTTGCCAAATAAAACACGAACATGTTGTCCTCTTAAACTACACTCACATGGATTATTCAGTATTCACTTTTGTTTTTCACCACCCTTACAACTTTGATATTGAAAATCATAGGTGGCCACACATAATTTTAATCATCTTTTTCATAACTTTGTTAGTGAAATTGTGAAAATTGTATTTGACTTAAACTAGAAAACTAAATTAAATTTTACTAACTAAATTGTTGTGCTCATAATTCCTTATTTATATTGCAATTTTTCATACATATTATTTGTTATATTATCATGTATATATTGATATCTCAGTTTTCTCAATAAGTATTATAAATAAAAAGAATGAAATGATATGCAATTTTATTTTGATTAATATTTTTGAGGAGGAGGAGGAGGAGGAGGAGGCGGAGGAGGAGGCAGAGGTCAAGGAGGTAGACGAGAGGAGGAGGAGGAGGAGGAGGAGGTGGTGGAGGTGGAGAAGGAGGAGGAGGTGGAGGAGGTGGATGTGGAAGTGGAGGTGGAGGTGGTGGTGGAGTAGGAGTTGGTGGAGGTATAGGTGGATTTGGAGTAGGAGGTGGTCGGGGTATAGGTGGATGTGGGAGAGGAGGAGGAGGAGGAGGAGGATGAGAAGGGTGTAGAGGAGGAGGAGGAGGAGGAGGCAGTGGTGGAAGTGGTGGTGGAGGAAGAGTCGAGGTGGAGGTGGTTGTTGAGGTGGAGGAGGAGGTGAAGGTTTACATGGAGGTTTAGGTGGATGAGGAGCAGGAGGAGGAAGATGAGAGGAGGAGGAGGAGGAGGTGGAGGAGGTGGAGGTGGTGGAGGCGGTGGAGGTGAAGGAGGAGGAGAACAAGGAGGAGGAGGAGGGGATGGATGAGGTGGAGGTGCAGTTGTAGGTGGTTGTGAATAAAGAGGTGGAGGAGGAGGACAAGGAGGAGGGATAGGTAGAGAGAAGGTGGAGGAGGAGGAGAAGAAGGTGGTGGAGGTGGTGGTGGTCGATGAGGAGGTGGAGGAGGAGCAGTAGCAGGAGGAGGCAGATGTAGAGGTGGTGTAGGAGGTGGAGGCAGAGGAGGTGGAGAAGTAGGTGGAAGAAGAGGAGGTGGTAGAGGCAGAGGTGATAGAGATGGTAGAGGCGGAGGTGGTGGAGGTAGAGGTGGAGGTGGTGGAGCAAGAGGGTGTGGAGATGGGGGAAGAGGAGATGGTGGAGGAGGAGGAGAAAGTGGTGGTGGTGGAGGAAGAGGAGGAGGAGGATGTGGTGGTTGTGGAGGTGGTGGTGGAGGTGGAGTTGGAGGAGGTGGTAGAAGACAAGGAGGAGGAGGAGAAGGCCATGGGAGAGGTGGAGGTGGAGGACACGAGGAGGAGGAGGAGATGGTGGAGGTGCACGATTAGATGGTGTAAGTGGAGGTGGAGATATGCAAGTTAATTTAAGATTCATTTCTTAAATTCAAATATTAAATAGTTAGTCTCTTCTCTACAGTTGGAAATGAAAGATAGAGTCTCATGAATCTAGAACATATCTCTTCACGTTCATAATATCCTACTATTAAATGATAAGAAATTCATATAGGAAGCCCAAAACCCTATACCTGAAACTCTAAACCCTAAAACCTAAACCCTAAACCATAAACCCTCAAGCCTAAACCCTAAACACTAATTTCGATTTTAATATTTTAAAAAGTGTTTTGTAACTTTAATGTTATAAATCCTAAACCATAAATGCTAAACCATAAACCCTAAAACCTAAACCCTGAACCTCAAACCCTAAATCCCAAACCGTAAAACCCAAAGGGTAAACCCTAAACGCTAAGAATTTTATAGCATTTTAGAAAGTGTTACGTAACTTTTATTTAAGTGTTTATTAAAACAATTTATCAAAGTGTTATAAAACCTAAAACCTAAACCCCTAACCCCAAACTCTATATCATAATTTTTAAAACCTAAAACATAAACCCTAAAATCATTTACTAAGTTCTTATAAACTTTAAAGTGTAAACTCCAAAACCTAAACACTAAACCCTAAGCCCTAAATTGAAACCCTAAAAACTAAGGATTTTATTACATTTCAAAAATTGTTTTGTAACTTTTGTTTAAGTTTTTACTAAAACCATTTACTAAAGTTCTATAAACCTTAAACCCTCAGTCCCAAAACCCTTATCCTTAAACCCCAAATCCAAAATCCTAAAACCTGAAAAATCCTAAACCCTAAAACAAAAGAACCTTATAACATTTTGAACCACAAACCCTAAACACTAATTATTTTATAGCATTTTAACAATCGTTTGTAACATTTTTAAGCGTTTATTTAAAGAACTTACTAAATTGTTATAACCTCTAAACCGTAAGAATTTTATTACAATTTAGCAAGAATTTTGTAACATTTTAAAGCCCTAAACCCTAAACATTTTATAACATTTTAATAAGTGTTTTATAACTTTTTTTAAGTGTTTACTAACAACATTTACGAGTGTTATAAACCCTAAATCCTAAAACCTACACCCTAAGAATTTTATAAACTTTAACAAGAGTTTGTTAACTTTTTTTAAAGTGTTTATTAAAAGAATTTAGTAAAGTGTCCCTCAAACCTGAACCCTAATCATTTTACAACTTTTTAGCAAGTGTTATGTAAGTTTTTTCTTACTTTTTATTTTATTAATTTATGAAGTGTTACAAGACCTAGACACTAAGCCCTAAACCCTAAACCCTAAACACTAAGAATTTTATAACATTTAAAAAATGTTTTGTAACTTTTTTAAGTGTTTATAAAAACAATTTACAAAATTCTTGTGAACCATAAGCCCTAAACCTTAAGAATTTTATAACATTTTAAACCCTAAACCTAAACCCTAAGCATTAAATGGAATTTTAACGAGCTTTTTGTAACTTTTTTCGAAGTGTTTATTAAAATAATTTACTAAAATGTTATAAACCCTAAATCCTAAACTATAACCATTTTATAACATTTTAAACCCAAAACCATAAACTCTAAACCCTAAGTATTTTATAACATTTTAACAAACATTTTCTTACCTTTTTTAGTGCTTATTAAATAAATTTACTAAAGAGTTATAAAACCTAAACCCCAAACCATGAGCATTTTATAGAATTTTAAATCCTAAATGCTAAAGCCTAAGAATTTTATGACATTTAACAAGTGTTCTAAAAACTTTTTTTGTGTTCTTAGTAAAAGAATTTACCAAACTATTATAAATCCCAAACCATAAACCATAAACCCTATCCCTAAACACTAAGAATTTAAAAATATTTTAAAATACATTTTTGTAACATTTTTAAGTGTTTATTAAAATCATTTAATAAAGGGTTATAACCCTAAACCCTAAACCCTAAACACTAAACCCTAAACCCCAAAACCCAAACCATAAACCCTAAAACCAAGGCATTTTATGACCTATAAAAAAGAAATTTGTAACTTTTATTTAAGTGTTTATTAAAAGAATTTACTAAGGTGTTATAAAACCTAAACTGTAAACCCTAAACCCCAAACCCTAAACCCTAATCCCTAATAAATTAGTAACCCTTTAGAAAGTGGTTTGTAACCGTTTTATGTGTGTACTAAAAGCACTTAATCAAGTTTCATTAACCCTAAACCCTAAACTCTAAACCCAAAAACCTAAACCCTAAACCATATAAACTAAACCCTAAACTATAGGTATTTTATAGCATTTTGTAACTTTTATTAAGTTTTTATTAAAAGAATTTACTAAATCGTTAAAAACCTTACACCATATACCCTAAAACGTAAACCCCAAAATTTAAACCCTAAAACACAAGCGCTAAACCCTAAACCACAAACCCCAAGAATTTTATAACAGTTTAAACCGTAAACCATAAAGAGAAAACCCTAAACCCAAAAACCTAAACCCTCAACCCTATATCCCAAACCCCAAACCCTACACCCTAAATCGTAAACCCTAACCATTTTATAGAATCTTACAATTTTTTTTGTAACTTTTATTTAAGTGTTTATTAAAAGCATTTACCAAAATTTTGTAGACCCTAGACACTAAACCCTAAACTTAAATCCAAAACCCCAAACCCTAAAACCTAAATCCCAAACCCTAAACCCTAAACCCTAATCATTTTATAACATTTAAAAAAGTATTTTTAAACTTTTATTTAAGTGTTTTTTAAAAGAATTTTATAAAGTCTTATAACTCCTAAACCTTAGCATCTAAACCCCAAATCCTATACCGTAAATCATAAACCCTAAAACCTAAACCTTAAACCCTAAACCACAAACCGTGAATGTTAAACCTTGAACCCTCAACATTTTATGACATTTTTAAAATCATTTTGTAATTTTTATTTAAGTGTTTATAAAAAGAATTTACTAAAGTGTTATAAACCCTCAACTATAAACTGTAAACCAGAGACCCTAGACCCTAAACCCTAAACTCTAAACCTAAAACACTTAACTCTAAACCCTAAACCCAAAATGTTAAACCTTAATAATTTTATAACATTTTAAAAATCGTATTATAAATTCTATTTATGTGTTTATTAAAATCATTTAATAAAGTGTTATGAACCCTAAACCCTAAAATCTAAACACCGAAACCGAAACCATAAACCCTAAATCCTAAACCCTAAGAATTTTATAACATCTTAAAAAAAATATCGTGTGTTCGATCTATATCTTTGATGGGGGAGCGTCAAACTGAATATCTTTGAAGGTATTTTGTTCGACCTGTATCTCTGTTGAGAGACAGTCACATTGAATATATGAAGATCATGTGTTAGATCCACGGTCAACGCCCCTGTCACTTCATAACTCTACTTCCAATCAGGCTTGAGGTAAGCAGCCATTTCTGTCAATTCAAATTATCTTAACATTCCATGCCTCTTCTTCTCCGAACTTTGTTTATAATATTTTTCTGCAGTTATGGATATTGTTTATTTTGTTTACAAATATTAAGCCAGGCCTCTGAAGATTGTGCGTTCGATCTGTATCTTTGTCATCTTTGTCGAGAGAGAGTCATACTGAATATACTAATATCTTGTGTTTGATCCACGCTCAATGCCCTTGCCACTTCATAACGCTACTTCCAATCAGGCTTCAGGTAAGTAACCATTTCCGTCAATTCAAATTAGCTTAATATTCCATTTATCTTCTTCTTCGATCTTTGTTTATAATTTTTTTCTGCAACTATGGATATCGTTTATTTTGTTTGCATATTTGAAGCCACGACTCTTCTTTGAGCCTTACTTTAAAGTATGGTTTATAAAAACATTTTACAACTATGGGTAGTGTTTATAGACAATTTTCTTGCACAATGTAACTTGTTGTTTATAAATTTTTTGTACAGCTATGGATATCGTTTAAGGATATGTTATTTATAAAAATTTTCTAGAGCTATGGATATCGTTTGTTGTCTATAAAAATCTTCTATAGCTATGGATATCGATTTTGCATAATTTTGTTTGCACATTTGAAATGATAAACATTGGTTTATAATTATTTTTTTGCAACTATGGGATGTACTTATTGATACTTTTCACATATTGATACTTTTCATGTTTCATTATACATTTATTCAGACATTGAAATGTTTGAAAACTTCGTCATCAAGATTCATCCTCAATTACTATATCGACCCAATCCTCTGCAGTGAACTTTGGTCTTATGGTTACCCAGATATCAATCATTGATACACGTAGTCCAAAATTATGAAGCAAAAAACATAGAAATTCTTGCAAGCATTCACCTCTTTCCTAGTTTGTTGAATGATGGATTCTAAATGTTCCTTGGGTGGGTGATAAACTTTGATGCCTCATTTTTTTATCTATATTCTAATATGAAAATAGATTCAGCATAGATTTAGCTTTTTTTTTATTGGAATTGGAATTTGGCACTCAGATTATATATTTTTGAAAATTTTAATACAAAAATAAATTCAACATTCTAAATTGTATTTTTAAATATAAAATTATGCTTAATATTTTCAAATATAGACATGTAGAAATATGTATATGTGGAAAATAGTCAAAGCTAATTTTTCTTTTTTTCCAAATAAAACACGAAAATGTTGTCCTCTTAAACCACACTCACATGGATTATTCAGTATTCACTTTTGTTGTTCAGCACCCTTACAACTTTGATATTGAAAATCATAGGTGGCCACACATAATTTTAATCACCTTTTTCATAACTTTGTTAGTGAAATTGTGAAAATAGTATTCGACTTAAACTAGAGAACTAAATTAAATTTTACTAGTTAAATCGTTGTGCTCATAATGCCTTATTTATATTGCAATTTTTTATACATATTACTTGTTATATTATCATGTATATATTGATATCTCAGTTTTCTAAAAAAGTATTATAAATAAAAAGAATTGAATGATATGCAATTTTATTTTGATTAAGCTTTTTGAGGAGGAAGAGGAGGAGGAGGAGGAGGAGGAGGCATAGGAGAGGAGGAGGAAGAGGCAGAGGCAAATGTGGAGGAGGCAGAGGAGAGGAGGAGGAGGAGGCAAAGGAGTAGGATGAGGTGGAGGTGAAGTTAGAGTCGGAGGAGGAGGTGGAGGAGGCGGAGGTGGAGGTAGGGGAGAAGGAGGTGGGGGAGGAGGAGGAGATGGAAGCAGATGAGGAGGAGCATGAGGAGGAGGTGGTGGTGGCAAGGATGAGGAGCAGGTGAAGGAAAAGGTTTCAGTGAGAGAGGAAGCAACGAAGGAGGCAGGGCAAGAGGAGGAGGAGGTGGAGCGGATGTGGAAGTAGGGAGGGGGGTGGTGACAATGGCAGAGGAGGCAGTGGAGGCAAAGGAGGCGGGTGAGGAGGAGGAGAAGGGGGAGGAGGAACAGGGAAAGGCGGTGCAATTGGCAGTGGCGGTGGTGGTTGTCATAGATGAAGAGGAGGGGCATGTGGTGGTGATGGTTTTGGAAGAGGTGGAGGAGTAGGAGGAGGGGGTGAACACGATTGAGTAGGAGGTAGAGGTGGTGGTGGAGGTGGAGTAGGAGGACGAGGTGGAGGAGGTGGTGGTGGCAGAGGAAGAGGAGGAGGAGTAGAAGGAAGAGGAGGAGGTGGTGTTGTTGGTGGAGATTGAGGTGGTGGATGAGAAGGTGGAGGCGATGGTGGTCTAGGAGGAGGTGAAGGTGGAGGATGAGGAGTAGGAGGCAAAGGTTGAGGTTGTGGAGGAGGAGGAGAAGGAGGTGGAGGAGGAAGGGGTGGTGGTGGAGGATGAGGTAGATGTGGAGATGGAGGAGGAGGAGGAGGAGTAGGGAGTGGAGCAGGAGGAGGAGGTGGTGAAGGTGGAGAAGGAGGAGGAGGTGGATGTGGAAGTGGAGGTGGAGGTGGTGGAGGTGGAGGTGGTGGTGGAGTAGGAGTTGGTGGGGGTATAGGTGGATTTGGAGTAGGAGGTGGTCAGGGTATAGGTGGATGTGGATGAGGAGGAGGAGGAGGAGGATGATGAGAAGGGTGTAGAGTAGGAGGAGGACGAGGAGGAGGAGGATGAGAAGGGTGTAGTGTAGGAGGAGTAGGAGGAGGCAGTGGTGGAAGTGGTGGTGGAGGAAGAGTGGAGGTGGAGGAGGAGGTAAAGGTTTACATGGAGGTTTAGGTGGACGAGGAGCAGGAGGAGGAAGAGGAGGAGGAGGAAGAGGAGGAGGAGGAGGAGGAGGTGGTGGAGGAGGTGGAGGCGGTGGAGGAGGTATAGGTGGAGGAGGAGAAGAAAAAGGAGGAGGAGCAGGGGGTGTATGAGGTGGAGGTGGAGTTGTAGGTGGTTGTGAATAAAGAGGTGGAGGGAGAGGTAGAGCGAAGGTGGAGGAGGGGGGGGAGAAGGGGGTGGAGGTGGTGGTGGTGGATGAGGAGGTGGAGGAGGACGAGTAGCAGGAGGAGGCAGATGTAGAGGTGGTGTAGGAGGTGGAGCCAGAGGAGGTGGAGAAGTAGGTGGAAGAAGAGGAGGAGGTAGAGGCAGAGGTGATGGAGATGGTAGAGGCGGAGGTGGTGGAGGTGGAGGTGGTGGAGAAAGAGGGTGTGGAGGTGGGGGAAGAGGAGGTGGTGGTGGAGGAGGAGGAGGAGGAGGATGTGGTGGTTGTGGAGCTGGTGGTGGAGGTGGAGTTGGAGGAGGTGGTAGAAGACGAGGAGGAGGAGGAGAAGGCCATGGGGGAGGTTGAGGTGGAGGAGAGGAGGAGGAGGAGGGGTGGATGTGGAGGAGGAGGAGGAGGTGCTGGAGGTGTACGATTAGATGGTGTAAGTGGAGGTGGAGATATGCAAGTTAATTTAAGATTCATCTCTTAAATTCAAATATTAAATTGTTAGTCTCTTCTCCACAGTTGGAAATGAAATATATAGTCTCATGAATCTAGAACATATCTCTTCACATACATCATATCCTAGTATTAAATGATCAGTAATTCATTTAGGAAACCCTAAACCCTAGACCGGAAACCCTAAACCCTAAATCCTAAAGCTAAACCATAAACCCTCAAGCCTAAACCCTAAACATAATTTTGATTTTAATCTTTTAAAAAGTGTTTTGTAACTTTAATGTTATAAATCCTAAACCATAAATGCTAAACCATAAACCCTAAAACCTAAACCCTGGACCTGAAACCCTAAATCCCAAACTGTAAACCCCAAAGGGTAAAACCTAAACACTAAGAATTTTATAGCATTTTAGAAAGTGTTATGTAACTTTTATTCAAGTGTTTATTAAAACAATTTATGAAAGTGTTATAAAACCTAAACCCTAAACCCCTAACCCCAAACCCTTAAAACCTAAAAAATAAACCCTAAAATCATTTACTAAGTTCTTATAAACTCTAAACCGTAAATTCCAAAACCTAAACACTAAACCCTAAGCCCGAAATTGAAACCCTAAAAACTAAGGATTTTATTACATTTCCAAAATTGTTTTGTAACTTTTGTTTAAGTTTTTACTAAAACCATTTACTAAAGTTATATAAACCTGAAACCCTTAGTCCCTAAACCCTTATCCTTAAACCCCAAATCCAAAATCCTAAGACCTGAAAAATCCTAAACCCTAAAACAAAAGAACTTTATAACATTTTAAACCCCAAACCCTAAACACTAAGTATTTTATAGCATTTTAACAATCGTTTGTAACATTTTTAAGCGTTTATTGAAAGAACTTACTAAATTGTTATAAACTCTAAACCGTAAGCATTTTATTACAATTTAGCAATCATTTTGTAACATTTTAAAGCCCTAAACCCTAAACATTTTATAACATTTTAATAAGTGTTTTATAACTTTTTTTTAAGTGTTTACTAACAACATTTACGAAAGTGTTATAAACCCTAAATCCTAAAACATACACCCTAAGAATTTCATAAAATTTTAGCAAGAGTTTGGTAACTTTTTTTAAAGTGTTTATTAAAAGAATTTAGTAAAGTGTCCTTCAAACCTGAACCCTAATCATTTTACAACTGTTTAGAAAGTGTTATGTAAGTTTTTTCTAAATGTTTATTAAAAGAATTTATGAAGTGTTACAAGACCTAAACACTAAACCCTAAACCCTAACCCTAAACACTAAGCATTTTATAACATTTACAAAATGTTTTGTAACTTTTTTAAGTGTTTATAAAAACAATTTACTAAATTCTTGTGAACCCTAAGCCCTAAACCTTAAGCATTTTATAACATTTTAAACCCTAAACCTAAACCCTAAGCATTCAATGACATTTTAACAAGCTTTTTGTAACTTTTTTTGAAGTGTTTATTAAAATAATTTACTAAAATGTTATAAACCCTAAATCCTAAACTATAACCATTTTATAACATTTTAAACCCAAAACCATAAACTCTAAACCCTAAGTATTTTATAACATTTTAACAAACATTTTCTTACTATTTTTAGTGTTTATTAAAATCATTTTTGTAACATTTTTAAGTGTTTGTTAAAATCATTTAATATAAGGTTATAACCCTAAACCCTAAACCCTAAACCCTAAACCCTAAACACTAAACCCTAAACCCCAAACCCCAAACCCTAAACCCTAAAACCAAGGCATTTTATGACCAATAAAAAAATAATTTTGTAACTTTTATTTAAGTGTTTATTAAAAGAATTTACTAAGGTGTTATAAAACCTAAACTGTAAACCCTAAACCCAAAACCCTAAACCCTAATCCCTAATAAATTAGTAACCCTTTAAAAAATGGTTTGTAACCTTTTTTATGTGTGTACTAAAAGCACTTAATCAAGTTTCATTAACCCTAAACCCTAAACTCTAAACCCAAAAACCTAAACCCTAAACCCTATAAACTAAACCCTAAACCATAGGCATTTTATAGCATTTTTAAAAGAATTTTGTAACTTTTATTTATGTTTTTATTACAAGAATTTACTAAATTGTTAAAAACCTTACACCATATACCCTAAAACGTAAACCCCAAAATTTAAACCCTAAAACCCAAGTGCTAAACCATAAACCATAAACCCTGAGAATTTTATAATAGTTTAAACCGTAAAACATAAAGAGAAAACCCTAAACCCCAAAACCTAAACCCCCAACCCTATATCCCAAACCCCAAACCCTACACCCTAAACTGTAAACCCTAACCATTTTATAGAATTTTACAAATTTTTTTGTAACTTTTATTTAAGTGTTTATTAAAAGAATTTACCAAAATTTTGTAGACCCTAGACACTAAACCCTAAACTTAAATCCAAAATCCCAAACCCTAAACCCTAAATCCCAAACCCTAAACCCTAAACCCTAATCATTTTATAACATTCCAAAAAGTGTTTTGAAACTTTTATTTAAGTGTTTTTTAAAAGCATTTGATAAAGTCTTATAACTCCTAAACCCTAGCATCTAAACCCCAATCCTATACCGTAAATCATAAACCCTAAAACCTAAACCTTAAACCCTAAACCACAAACTGTGAATGTTAAACCCTGAACCCTCAACATTTTATAACATTTTAAAAATCATTTTGTAGTTTTTATTTAAGTGTTTATAAAAATAATTTACTAAAGTGTTATAAACCCTCAACTATAAACTATAAACCACAGACGCTAGACCCTAAACCCTAAACTCTAAACCTGAAACCCTAAACTCTAAGCCCTAAACCCAAAACGTTAAACCCTAATAGTTTTATAACATTTTAAAAATCATATTGTAACTTCTATTTATGTGTTTATCAAAATAATTTTCTAAAGTGTTATAAACCCTAAACCCTAAACTCTAAACACCGAACCCCAAACCATAAACCCTAAATTCTAAACCCTAAGAATTTTATAACATCTTAAAAACATATAACTTTTATTCAAGTGTTTATTAAGAGGATTTACTAATGTCTTATAAACCCTAGACTCTTAACCCTAAACCGTAAGCAATTTAAAACATTTTAAAAAGTGTTTTTTTTAATTTTATTTAAGTGTTTATTATAAGAATTTACTAAAGTATTATAAACCCTAAAACCTAAGCATTTTATAGGATTCTAAAAATACTTTTGTAACATTTACTTAAGTTTTTATCAAAATAATTTACTAAGGTCCTTTGAACCCTAAATCCTAAAACTTAAGCATTTTATAACATTTTAAACCCTAAGCATTCAGTGACATTTTAAAAACCTTTTTGTAATTTTTTGAAGTTTTTATTAAAAGCATTTACTAAAATTTTATAAACCATAAGCATTTTATAACATTTTAAACCCAAAATCATAAACCCTAAAGACTAAACTTTAAACCCTAATTATTTTATAACATTATCAAACGTTTTATTACTTTTTTTTAAGTGTTTATTAAAATCATTTGCTAAAGTGTTATAAACCCTAAACGATGAGAATTTTATAGAATTCTAAATCCTAAACCCTAAATCCTAATCATTTTATAACATTTGAACAAGTGTTTTGTAACATTTTCTTGTGTTCTTATTAAAAGAATTTATCAAAGCGCTATAAATACCAAACCCTAAACCATAAACCCTATCCATAAACACTATGAATTTTATAACGTTTTAATATAACATTTTGTAACTTTTTAAAGTGTTTATTAAAATAATTTAATAAAGTATTATCACCATAAACACTCAACCCTAAGGATTTTATAACATTGTGACAAAGTTCTGTAATTTTTGTTTCATTTTT
>APFE031196440.1:64993-75917 GCA_000404065.3 Pinus taeda | reverse complement strand
TGAATGATAAGATAAATTTAAAAAAAAATCTGCCTATTTTTTCTTCAAAATATATATGTAAAGATCGGAATTTCAAAACGGAATAGTCTATATTGCGACTTTTCGGGGATGATGAGACATCCGTATGTATGTCATACATACCCATTGACATTGGGATGCAATCGGATTTTTCTAATTTCCGTTAAGTTAATATCCCTGGACGATTGTGCCGTCTGCGTTTACGGCGTAGCACTCCGTCCGTCCAGATGCACTTCGTGCCTCGTAATCCGTCGATACTAACACTGAAAAGAAATGACACATCCACACTCCAATATTTTAAAATTTCCTCCCGCGTGTAACTTTTTGAATATTTTAAAATTTCATAAACTTGCCCTGCTACATTCCTCCCGCGTGTAACTTTTTGAATTTTTTAAAATTTCATAAACTTGCTCTGCGCTTTTTCCTCCGGCGTCTAATTTTTATTTTTATTTTAAATTTCGTGAACCTGCTCTGCGCGTCTAACTTATTGATTTTGTTATCTTAATGTATATAATTTAAACGGTTTAATAATAAAAAAATTATTTATTTTTTGAGTTAGAGATTTTAAAATAGGTATGTTCCTTAAAATTTTAAAATTAGATAATTTTACATAAAAAATTAAAATAATATAATATTTATTATATTAAAAATTAATAATAATAAATAATAATAATTTAATTAATTATTAAATATAATGAGCCAATTTTATTAGTTATTTATAGGGAGTTATTTTTAATTATTTTCAAATTTCACACTATTTAAAAAACAATGTTGAAATATAAAAATTATTATTACATAATTTACTTTTATAATATTATTTAATAATCCTAAATATATTTTATAAATATTAGTGTGTTTGTTTCTTTACTCAAACATGTATTAGTTGTTATTTAATATTAATTATTTAAATTATTTGTGTTTTTGGTTGGGGTGTTTAATAAAATATAAAAAATATATTTTTTATAATAATATTTAAATTAAAAAAGTAAATAAAGATTCAAGTTTAAATTTTTTAATTCAAAATAGTTAAATAATTTGTATATATAGAATTTAAAAATTACATAATATATATAATTATATTTAAATCAAAATATTTGTCAAATTTTTACCAATACTAATTTTAAATAATTTATAAACTTTTAAGTTTGTAATTTATTTTAAATATAAAATGGTCATTACTCACCACTTTTGAATATATTTAAAATCTTTAAATAATTAAATATACTTTTAAAAGAAAAGGGAAAAACAATTAACAAGAATATGATTTTAATATATTTTCAAATTATTTATTTATTTATTTATTCGATAATACTTTTTCATTAAAATATAATGATTATTTTTTCCTTTTAAATTGAGGAAAATATTCAATCTTTATACACATTTAAGAATTTTCTAAGATTTGAGTATGATTGTTAATATTCACAAAATGAAAATCATGAAAATTTAATTTTAAAAAATATCATTTATAATATTTAGGTATATATAACCCGGATGCGGGTGCCAGCTTGACAGATGGAGGCCATGTGCCTGCCACGAGGAGAGCTCCGCGAGCCGGCGCTTTGGAGCTGTGAAATGAAGTTTATTAAGGCAGCATTGAATGGCATTCAATGCCATTTACGCCGCTTGATGTCCCAAGGGATTAACAAAGGGTCCAGCAGAATGAACACCAGAATGTTCGCGGAGGAGTGCCTGTCTGTACAGGCGCGGAATTGCAACCCAATTGTGCACGAGAATGCTGGTCTGGTGAGGAAGAAGGAGGGTGTTGGAGCGAGCAGGCCTCTGCGCAAACCCAGGCATTGTGCAGGGACGAAGATCTACTCTAGGCATCGTGGGAAGATTGCAGTCGGGGTTAACCAGCTGGACAACTCCTTCCAGATACTGCATCTCTCGGCAGCAAGAAAATTTAAATTCCCCAAGTCTGAGGTGAATAAGGAAGGGCTAGAGGCTAAGAGTCAGCAGTTGGAGGCTACGGAGCATCATAAGCTTAATATGGCTCCTCGACAACGCGCCACTCCCCGTCGTGGGCGGAATTATGGACAAAGGGGACAATCTGGAGGCAGGGGAATTCAAAGCCCGCGGCTTGTATCCCCGCTTGCTTGCGCCTCGCCAAGCTCACTTGGGTCTGAGGATTCTGGGAATGACATTAGCAACACTGTGCAAACGGTTAAGTTCAAATACAAACGCCGAACCAACAGGCCCGTTGTCTCAGCGTTGATTACAGTTGTCTTCACTGAAGAAGACGAAGAGGAAGATAGCGGGAAGGAGGTTTCAGAGGAAAAGGAGCCCAGTTCGAATAACTCCTCTCAGAGCAGGGGCAAGGAAGACAGCTCATACCTCCCCTCCTCTCAGAGTAGGCTTGAAGAGGATAGTACTGGTGTCCACTCAGAAGAGCAGAATGAGGTTCTCAAAGAAATTGGCAGCGTAATGGATAAGGATGCTACTAACATAGCTCAGCAATCGTTAGAGGATCCCCGGGAAATGGGAGATCCAAGGAAGGGCAAGGAGCCGGACCATGTCTTTGGCAATATCCTGTACCTGAAGTTCCCGCTAGGAATTCATCGACTTGAGGACATCCCGGATGGCATGGAAGTGACTTGGGAGCCTGATCCGGAACGAGAAGCAGCAGAATGGGAGGCTGCGAATCAGGAAGTTGCGGACCAGGCGGAATGCTCCAAAAACTCCACTGATATTCACGGCAAGGCGGGTAAGGTCTGAGACTCCGGGTCTGGGGATTATGCCTATGTTTTTTTGCTATGTTTTCGCTACAAAGTGTTCTGCTCGAGAGAGGCTACCTGTGTTCAGCAACCATGGCGACGTGTTCTCCGGATAGCGACCTTCCTAGACAAGCAGGCACCTATGCTCTGCTCATTTTGAATATGCTCTTGTTTTTTGGCAAAATTCCAAGCCTGTAATGTTTAAATCTTTAGCTTGGAAATGTTTTGTTGAGGATAGCCTTCATGTAATAGTCTATTACTGTCTTGAATAGCTTAAGTGCTGCTATCAGGTTCCTCCTTCTCAGCAGGACAGATTTTGTGTTGAAAAACTTGACAGAGAGTGGTTTTATCACTCTCAGAGGCTAAGTCCTCTTGTACATATTTTTTCAATTTTCTTAATATAATTAGTTTAGCATTTGCCCAAAAAAAAAAAAAAAAAAAATTTAGGTATATAACAACCAACAATATTTTGAGGAATTTCAAATCTATTTTGGAATTCATAACACAAGTTCAACTAGAATTATGGTATTGGAAATAAGATTATTAGAGTTTAGAAAGTTTATTATGGATATGGAGGAAGTTTTGAAAAACGATATAACTAAAAAAAAAATCCAAATTAATGGAAACATTTTATTCTACTCTTTTTATGGAAGCAAATCATTTCCTCATTTAGAGCATGACTATTAAAAGGTTAAACCACATTGACAGCAAGAGGCTTTCTAAAATAACTTCAAAGTATAGCCACAGCCACTTTTGAATCAACTGGGATGGTATAAGGAGGCATTATCTTGGTTAGACCATGGAGGTGTAAAGGAAGAGATCATTTTGCACATTAAAAAATATTATTAGAATTATGGTGCCATGACTACTTAGAGATATTCACATTGTTAAAAATAAGAACAAATTTTCATGAGCTTAATTCTCAAAACCTTTGAGTAAATCCAAATTTGAAATTTTTTGTCATGCTTTTAACCTTTTTAAGGTTTTAATTATGCAAAACTAAGGTGATGTTGAAATGTTGTTCATGATGTATTTCAATAATAGAAACAAAATTAAGGCGATGTTGAAATGTTTTTCGTGATGTATTTCAAGCATAGAAACAAAATTGTAAATAATTTCAAGTAATATTTTACTTCGATTAAATTTAAACTTCAAAATAATTGTTGCACTTTCAATTTTTTGACCTTTTAATTCAACCAACACTATAACGATCTTTTGCTTAAAGTTTTTGAAGCATAGAAACAAAAATTTAAAGAATTTCAAGTAAAAATTTACCTTCTTAAAGTTCCATAAACCATTTTTGGTCTCAATCAAATTAACTCATACTTACATCTCTCACACACACACACACACACACACACACACACACACACACACACACACACACACACACACACACACACACACACACACACACACATATATATATATTAGATTCATCTTAACTTGGATCTATCAAACATTGTGAGGAATATAACTTTTTAATCCAAAATCATTTAATTTTATGTTTCTTATTAGCCTTAATACTTAATAGATCACGGTCTTAGTTAAATAGATTTAGGGTAATCTTTAATTATTTTAAATATTATTACATATATTTTTAAAACAATGGGACAACCTATCAGAACTCAATTGTCAAACCAACATTAGGGACAACCATTGTTGGCTATTATCCACAAATGTAAGTTGGCTCATCATTGTTATTCAAGGAAAAGCATGCCACTTGTATCGGTAAGGAGGCATGGTTTCACTCCTTCCAAATGCCTCTAACATGTTTCCTTATATTCAAGGAAGACAAACTATTAGCCAAGAAAAAGAAAATTCAGGCATGATCCAGGCTATAATGTTGTTACATCTATAGTGATTTATTTATTTTTTATTTAATTTATATTTAATTTTTAAATATTTTCAATAAAAATTTATAGAACAACATATACCCTATAATAAATTGTAAAAACCCTCACCACTCTTAATGCAATATCTTTTCATTTAATAAGAATATAGCTTTTTTATGGAGAGATTTTTATTGTTATTTTGATTTCTCCCTACATTCAAAATATATCATTTATGTTATAAATTTAAAAAAAAAATACAGTTTTTTTCTTAGTACTAAATTTTAATACAAATATGATTTTCCATTTATATAATTTTTGAATTAGTGTTATCACATATAACTTTTCACGCATATTTCATAATTAAATTGATAATAATCATAATTATTGTTGATTAAAATTAAAATTGGTGCATTTGATTTTAGAAAAGGTAAAACTTACTTAGATTACCATAACATTTTAAATATTGAGAGGGTCGGTGGCATAATAGATATTTTAAATTGATTTCTAATATGGGTGTATGTAGGGCATTTTAAGAGGAAATGTCTTTCGCCTCCAACCCTCTTAGTGTCACAAAGATAAGAGGTTCTTGGATCACATGGTGTTTTCATAATTTTCCAACGCCCAATTTTTGTATGTAGCTCATTAAAGTTCGTTCATATTTTAGTAGTGTTGATTTTCCTCTTTGTGTTTGGAGTACTAAAAGACACTTTTAATATTTTAGATTATAGTTGACCACCTCTTTGTAGTATATTTTAAGTTTTTTCTCCTTTTGTAACTCTTCACTCTATTTAAATTTATATGTAATAATATTATTAATATCTCTTGTATCTTGTATGATGACATTTTCCTCAATCCCCATTGATTAAGCCAAGACTAAATGTCTTGATGCCATCCTCACGTTAGCCACCAATGGTTATTAGAAAGTGATTTTAAGAAGTCTCTTGTCACACATTTTGTTTATTTTATTCTTCTACATTAAGTACCTAACCATGGTCATGCACTTAGTGGGGGAGAAGATCATTTTTATGAGGTGGGTAGGATAAGGTGTATAGCCTAATATTAAGATTATAAGTTATAATCCCACACACAACTCATATGTATTGGATGTAGTGGGAGACTCACAGGGAGTACAATAGCCTTCCCTATCTACTTCCAACAATTTTTTTGGGTAATTTTTTGCATTCGGTTTTAATGGTTTTCAACTCACGGTTTTGGCTTTTAGAATTTTTTTAATGCATAGTGTTTCATCCCATTGCTTTGCAATTACAATTAAGGAACTACAATTTTATTTTAATATAGGATTAATAGATTGGGGTTTATGGACGTTGCGAAAAATACACACCATAGAAATCTAAAGTCTATTGATATACATATTGCATAGTAACATTGTATATAAATAACACATTGGAAAAACTTTAAGTATTTTCTTTTTTGTTTATGGATTTCCACGGTAAAATCTCAGTGTTAAATGTAACATCTCAACTATACACAACATTATTACTTTCTAGGATCTAAAGGTTATAACCTTTCAAACCATCTTTATATCCAATAGAGCTACACTTCTCACCTTTATTATTAAGCTTATTCCTATTTTTCTTTGGAATGTATACATAAACATCATAGCCAAATACCTTGTGTTGTTTAAGGGTTAGTTTCTTTCCAATCCATATATCACATGGATTTTTTTCATCCAATGTTGGTGAGAGGATCAACTTACTAGATAACATGCAATATCCATTGCCTCTACCCAAAATTCCTCTCCTAAGGCTCATTTTTTCGATCAATGTCCTATTCATCCTTTTTACAACTCCATTATGTTGAGGTGTGTATGGAGTAGACTTCTTCTTTTGTATTTTGCACTTATTATATAATTCCTCAAATTGGTCCTTCAAAATAATCTTCAAGTATCATTCCTCAACAACTCAATTATCTTCTTTGTTTGATTATACAGAAAAGCCTCCAACTCTTTAAATTTGTCAAATAGTTTATATTTCTTCCTAACGAAATGAATCCCTGTATTTCTAAAAAAATCATCTACAAATGAGATACAATATATAGATTTACTCAACAATAGAGCTGAAATAGGTCCAAACATGTCATTTTATACCAACTATAATATTATTTTTCCCTCATAGCACCACATTATAATCTTACATGATTCAACATCCCATATAGTGTTATTAACATAAATCAAAATGCAGAGAGAATTTAGGCATATCTTTAACCATACCTTTACCATTGAGTACTCAAGGGCCTTTCTCTATGATATTTCCTAGTTTTTCCTTCTACAAATTCACTGTTTGGAACAATGGAACTGTTGCAGCAATCACTAATAATATTTCCTAGCATATCATATAGAGTTCCAATCTAAACTTTCCTCACCCACAACATTTCTCCTCGAACCATCCTCTAGGTTTCCTTTTCAAACCCCATTTTTACACCTACATCATTCATCTTGCTTACATAAATCAAATTCTTGATTAATTATGGGTTGTGAAAAATATTGAGTGTTCTAATCCTTCCATACATGAGATTCAACTTGACTTTTCTTCACCTTATGATTTTGGTTGTTGAGTAATATCATAGGAAAACATCACTGCCATCATACTTTTTACTGCCCCAAAATCACTCCCTATAATAGTCACACGAAAAGATGCACCTAAGTTGACTAGCTACGTCTTATGATATACATGTGTGGTTTAAGAAGCCAAGTACGCATCCACTACTTCATCTAATGAAGTTTTAACTTTTATAGGAGTATCATCAACACCCTTCCCTTTCTAAACAATTTTGGATCTATAATGTTTCTTGTAATGCCCTCTTTTCCACATCTCCAACACACATCTATGAATTTTCCAATAGATATAGGTCTTCCTCTAGATTTTGATCTCCTACTTAAGGAATTATTTTTATTCATATCCTTGGAGTGTCCTCTTCTATATAAGGCATATGCATTTTGAATTTTTATGTTTTTCCATTTCACATTTTCAAATATGAAGGATGAGACTATTTCATCAAAGTTTAAAATAGTTGCATTACTACCTATGACAACAACTAAAATATCAAACTAGTCTAGCAAACAACACAACAAATCTATACACTTATTTTTATTTAAAATATTAATATCAATAGATAATAGTTGTCTTATTACAATATTGAAGATGTTCAAATGGTCTATCATTAAGTCTTCATCCTTCATTCTCAAGGCATACAATGTATTTTGTGAGAAAAAATTGTTCAATAAGAACACAAACTAATGCAAAGCCCCTCACTTATTCCACAATTCCTTCATTGTAGCTTCTCCTGAAAAAAAATTAGTGATACTTAATTTGGGAGACATAACTACATTGTGCTCTTCACCCTCTGATCCAACTCAGTCCAGTGTTTAATTGACATCCCCATCGATGTAGTATCCAAATATCCATTGATCTCTATCGAGGTATCTTCCATATTGAGCTACCTATTATAATAACTTTGAGGTATAAAATGGACTTCCTAAAGAATATATAAAATAATATTAAATATTATAAAATAAGAGTTATGTGTTTTTAAAGGAAGACAAATAATTTTTTTTGTGTGGTATTTTTGTCTTATTTTCTTATACATTTACTCAAATTTCAAGTGTTGGAACTATTTGGATGTATAGTTAAATTATGCATCCAATGGGTGCCCATTGTATGTACTTTTGAGTAGATCCATATAGATTTTTTTTTTGTAAGCTAATACTTTGTATTATAAGAAAATCATAATTACAATGTTGTAGCAACTAAAACACATGGATTCCAGATACCAACAAAATTATTTCCTAACATAATCCATGGCCCCAAAACTCAAAATTACAACTAAATCCAAATAAAAACAGAGAATACTAAAAGCTATATTCTTTGGCTATCCAAAAAAATAAACTAGATATACATAACAAAAAAACTAAAAGAACTGAAAGACAGAATGAGTCACTAGACTCTGAAGATGAGATAGTAGCTAGAGCTCTAACACTTGATCTTGGAGGTTCATCATTATCAAATTCACTATGGAAGTGTCCATCCACATGGTCGAGCCTTACATCCAATTTATCCATGGTGAACCGTTTGTTCCTTAACATTCTCTTAATTTCTTCCAAAGTGGTGAAGACATTATGCCCCAACAGAGTTTTCATATGCATTTCTAAACCCATTGAGTTCAAATACTGCTTTCTTCCCCTAAACTATCTAGGGACTCAAATCTAGGTAGACACTTCATCCATGATTTCAAAATCAATATAGGATTTCCTCTCCAACCTACTTTCAATGTCCAACTTACGTATTTCTCTTCTTGCTTCTGGTGGCACTGCATATATGTGGTAGAAAAATATTGAGCGAGGAGCCTGGCCCTTTGATATCCCTGCAAACAACTACCTCCCCCCCGGCGACAATGCATAAGCTGCATGGAAAGCATGGTAGCAATAGAAGGAGTGCACTTGTGGAAGCTACTAAATATTCCTCTACCTATAAAGAAACAAAAAGGAACACAAAAAGTAGTCCCCCCCAAGACTTAAAACTCCATCCCACAACATCATCACCAACACTCATAACAAAAACCATGAAACAAGAAGAATTCCGAAGTAATTTCCCCCGAGACGTGGAGAACCCTACCACATAAACCTTACATCCCAACACCTTTAACTATAAACAAAGCCACATGGTTCCCAACGACCATAGGTTTCAAATAACTCTTGAAACCGAAAGGAAAAATGAAAAAGAAAACACATATACCCAAGACCCAGAGACATCTGGAAGGAGTGAAACCATGCCACCTTATGGACCACCAATAGGTTAATACAGGTGGCATGGTTTTCCTTGAACAACAATAATGAGTCAACTTGCATTTATGGATAGTACCCAGTGATGGTTGTCCCCATTGTTGGTTTGACAACTGCATTCTAATAGGATTTCCTGTTATTTTAAAAATATATGTAACAACATTTAATATAATTAAAGATTACCCTAAATCTATTTAACCAATACCCTGATCCATCTAGTACAAAGACTAGTCAAATTTCTTAACAAGCAACATAAAATTAAATGATTCTAGATTAAAAAGTTATATTCTTCACACTGAGATCCAAGTTAAGATGAATCTAATATATATGATCGCAAGTATGATTAACATGCATTGAGACCAAAAATGTTTTATGGAACTTTAAGAAGGTAAATTTTTACTTGAAATTCTTTAGAAGTTTGTTTCTATACTTCAAAAACTTTAAGCAGAAGTGTTTCAAGATCGTCATAGTGTTGTTGAATTAAAAGGTGAAGAAATTGAAAGTGCAACAATTGTTTTGAAGTTTAGATTTAATGTAAGTAAAATATTACTTGAAATTATTTACAAGTTGTTAGCTATGCTTTAAATACATCAAGAAAAAAATTCAACATCACCTTAGTTTTGCATAATTAAAAAATTAAAAAGGTTGAAAGCATGAAAAATATTTTCAAATTTGGATTTACTCAAAGGTTTTGAGGATTAAGCTCATGAAATTTTTGAGAATTAGGCTCATGAAAATTTGTTCTTATTTTAAGAATGTATATATCTCTAACTCCTTATGGCACCATAATTTCTAATATTATATTTTAGTGTGCAAAATGATGCCTTCCATTATCCCTGCATGTTCTAACCAAGATAATGCCTCCTTATACCATCCCACTCAATTCAAAGGTGGTTGTGGCTAGACTTTGAAGCTATTTTAGAAAGTCAATGTTGTCCATGTGGTTTAACCTTTTATTATACATTAGATACATAGTCATAGCCATGCTCTAAATAAGGAAATGATTTGCTTCCCTAAAAAGAGTAGAATAAGATGTTTCCTTTAATTTGGAAATTTAATTTGTTTGAATCTGCTATATCTTTTTTCAAAACTTCCGAACTCTAATAATCTTATTCAAAATGTCATAATTCTAGTTGAATTTGTGTTATGAATTCCAAAATATGTTTGAAATTCCTCAAAATATTGTTAGTTGTTATATACCTCCCTAGTATATTATTCTTTTAAATTTAACTTTCATGATTTTCATTTTGTGAATATTAGCAATCATACTCAAATTTTAGAAAATTCTTAAATATACATAAAGATTGAAAATCCTCCTCAATTTAAGGGGAAAATAAATCATTATATTTTAATGAAAAGGTATTACCCTTTTTCTTTTAAAATAACTTGAATTAAAAATTTCTTACTACTTATATTTTAGAACTTAGCCCACAGGGCTTTGGATTGATGGTGAATGGGTGCACTGTTAAGGCACTCCTAGTGATAGGTCACTGGGTCAAATCCCCCATGGGTGCTTACCTACCAATAAAAAAAGTAAAAGAAAAAAAAAAGAAGAACAT
>APFE031196440.1:32220-47708 GCA_000404065.3 Pinus taeda | reverse complement strand
TTCTATATATTGATTCCATTTCTTCATGCATTGCAGCCCTCCATTCATCTGATTTACTTGCTTCTTCATAGTTTGAGGGTTCTACAATATTTAAAATTTTGGACATTAAAGCATAGTCTCTGAATTTTGCAGGTAGTCTAGTCTTCCTACCTGATCTTCTAGGTAAAGGAATTACCTCAACTCTATCTGTTTCAGCACTCTCCGGGCCTGCATCATCACTTATTACACTATCTGTTGCTACTTCTTCCTGTTTCTTCTCCTGCTCCTGCTCTTGTTCTTCTTCTTCTTCACTGTTCAGTTCTATCAGGAATGGAATGTGGCTGTCATTGTTAGAGTCTTCCTTTCCATCTTTTGTCTGTTCATGAAAAATGACATCTTTGCTTGCAAACACTTTATGAGTCACAGGGTTATATAACTTGTATGCCTTATACTCTGTGCCATATCCTACAAATATACATTTCAGGGCTTTGGGGCCTAGCTTTTTCCTATCTGCTTTTGGTATATGAGCAAAAGCTTTAGATCCGAATATTCTTAAATGACCGACTGCTGGTTTGAGTCCAAACAATGCTTCAAAGGGGGTTTTTAAGCCTAGACATTTGGTGGGACTCCTATTCTTCAAATAAACAGCAGTATTAATGGCTTCTGCCCAAAGACCATTCGAAATACCCTTACCTTGAAGCATACTTCTCGCGCACTCCACAAGGGTCCTGTTCTTGCATTCTGCTACTCCATTCTACTGTGGAGTGTGTGGCACTGTGGATTGTTGTATAATCCCATGCTGCTTGCAGAAGTTCATGAACTCACCTAACCTGTATTCTCCCCCTTGATCCGAGTGGAGATTCTTTATCTTCTTTCCTATTTGGTTCTCTATCATAGATTTGAATTCTTTAAAGTATCGTAAAGCTTGACTCTTTTTGCTTAAAAAATATACCCAAGAGAACTTAGTGCAATCATCTGTAAACAATAGAAAGTAGTATGCACCTCCTAAAGACCTAGTCTACATAGGTCCACAAATATATGTATGCACTAGTTCTAGGATGTCTCTTTCTTTTCTGTTAACATGCAAAGGGAATTCATCTCTATGCATCTTCCCTAATGCACATCCATCACATTCCAGTTTGATATTATGTAAAGCAGGAAGACCATCGACCATACCTTTCTTTTTTAGTAAGATGAGATCTTGTAAATTGAGATGTCCAAATCTCTGATGCTAGAGATTTTCAGCTGTTGATGTTGCTGCAACCATCGCTTTTCGTGGCATGCTCCTTGCATCCAGTCTATACAAATTCCCCACGTGTACTCCTGTTGCAACTGTCTCCAATTGGCTATCCTAAATGACACATACATTCTTGAAGAATTCCACTTACATGTCCTGGTCTGTTATCATAGAGACAGAGATCAAATTCCTTTTAATTCCTGGAACATATAAAACATTTTTGAGATGTTTGATGTCGCCACTAGGTAGCTTCACAGGAATATCCCCACAACCTTTGATATCATACCCACTGTCATCTCCTAAGTAAATTTTTGATCCACATGCAGACTCTTCAAGAAACTCAAAACAAACTTTCTTACCGGTCATATGCGAGGATGCGCCAGAATCGACATACCATATGTTATCCTCATCTCCTTTTGATGCTGAAAGTGCACAGTCGACTGTGAATAATCGAAGATCATGGCTGTGGTCATCCTCTTCTCCAGCAAAACACCCCTGATGTTTCCTCTGTTTACCTTTTGTTTCATCCGCCTGCCTCTTATAGCATTCTTTAATCTGGTGGCCAGGCTTCCCACAGTAAAAACATCTCTTAACATAATTATTAGTCATACCTCTGAATGATTTCTTTTGAAAAGAGTTGGCCCCTTTCTGCTACTGCTGCTGCGGTTGCTGATGTTGATGTTGGTGCTAGTGCTGCTTTCCTCTGTACTGTCGCCTCTTCGCCATCAGAGCTAATTCATTGCTATGAGTTTTCAGATTCTGTCTTCGTTCCACCTCCTGGAGCAAAATTGTTGTCAGGTCATCAAACGAGGGGGCTTTCTCTCTCGCTGACAACCCTGAGATGAATGTCTGATATTCATCAGTCATTCTGTTCAGTGTAAGTGTAACCAGATCTGAATCTGATACCTTCTCTCCAATGGCTCCCAATTTGTCTCTCAGATCCTTGACTCTAGCCATGAATCCACCAACGGATTCATTCTCATCCATCTTTAATGCAAACAATTTTCCCTTAAGTGCCAGAACACGATTTGTGTTGTGTGTCTCGTACAGATTCTTAATTGTGGTCCATATATCCGCGGTCGACTTGCAATCTCTGATATGGGGGATAATGTTGTCTTTGACAGACATCTTCAGTATGACTTTCGCCTTTGTTTCTCTCTTATCCCAATCTTGTTCTTGGGTCGGTGTTCCAATTCTCTGCTCATTTCCCAAGATGATCAACCATGCATTCGCACTCTCCAGCAAAGTTTGCATTTTGAACTTCCAGTTAGAGAAGTTCGTTCCATCGAGCTTGCCCGACCCGTGGAGGTATGATTCCAAACTTTTGTTCATTTTCGCCCAACTGAGCACTCCATTCGGCCACCACCGTGCAAGTCTGATCTGCTACCTATGAATAGATTAGGGACTTGACTGTGCCACCACTGGGAAAAACCGATCTGCTACCACCGAACAGATCAACAAACAAGCTCCAACACACCACTAGTGGACAAAGGCGATCTGCTTCCACCGAACAGATCGAGGAGCTGCACTGCGCCACCACCGGGCAAAAAAAAAAGAAGAATAAATTGACTTGCTTCCACCGAACAGATTACAGAGCTCTGATTCGCCACCACTGGGCAGGTCCAATCTGCTACCACCGAGCAGATCACGAAACCTCAATTCGCCACCACCGAGCATATCCGATCTGCTACCTCCGAGCTAATCAAGGATCCTCAATTCGCCACCACCGGGCAAATCAAATCTGTTGCTGCCGAGCAGAATCTCCATGTGCCACCACTGGGAAAATCAAATCTGCTGCTGCCGAGCAGAATCTCCACGTGCCACCACCGGGCAACTCCTGATTTGCAACAAACAATTGCAGATTTCCAGAGAGAAAGAGGTTGGCTCTATGGCGCTCTGAACAGCTACAAATCCGCGCCAATTGCGGAAAAGACAAATTCATGATGTGCACAAAAATTGGCAAGCTTAATAGGCACGGTTCGGCGCCAATTCAATTGTTTCTTTTCTGGCTCGCTTTTCAGGCTCAAACTAGCGCCAATTGGCTCGTCTTTTTGCTAAAAACTAGTGCCAATGGCCAATTGGCTCGTCTGTCTGCTAAAAAAGAGGGCCAATCCACTTCTGCATTCCCGAGCGCACATTAAGTCCGATCCAACCCTTCCTTCGGCTCAGAGATGATTAGTCATCTGAGACCCTTCGCTCCAGGTGTTACTGCAGTTCCACCTGATCACACAGATAACTTTACATGCACTCCTTACCACTACAGATGTGCAACTAATGATACATCCTCAAAAAAAATGTAAGGCTACCTCTACCATAAGCTCTGATACCAAGATAAAAATCAAACTTTGAATTAAAAGAAGGAGTTGTAGCTCACAGGTGTGTACATCACCTGGAGACTGCACTCAAACAAGGAGGAGGCTCTCTCTCATTTACTCACACTTAATACACGAATAAATATTACATATTAAATACATGACTGAAAAATAGGTAGTTGTAAACAACCTCCTAAATTCTAGGAACTACTAAACTAAGAAGATGCGTTACAACCACATAACCATTTCTCCATTATTTCTAACTATTAGTTTATTTTATTTTATCAAATAATTTTAATAAAATAAATCAACCATTCCCTATATAAACTTGGTTACATACCAGAATAGAATAAATATAATTAATAATAAAAAGTGAAAAGAGTTATATTTTCCATAATTTGTCATTGATTTTTATTCATATAGGAAATGAACATATTTAATATAGTTAAATTTATTGAAACTAGAATTAGGAACTCACCAACTAATTAGGTTTTCTAGTTATTAATCATTTATTATTTCTTATAATAATAATAATAATAAATAAAACTAACTAATTAATTAACTAACTATTTATGTGTCTCTTCTCTGTTTTCTTGATCCCGTCTTGTTACCACCGAGTCTAATGTAGCCTTTTTTTGGTCAAATGTAGCCTTACCTAGTCAAATATAGTCGTCAGATGATATGCTCTTTTTATTTATCCTGCAGCCATGATCTGATTCTTCAACTTGTGTTGACCATGAACCACACTTGTTGACAAATGAATTATAATTATAATGTGATTTTCGCCAAAAACTCTTTTAAATACATTAATATAAATGAAAAAACCTAAACTCAAACAAAAACCTTCCTAACTAAAATCTCCTAACAAAATTGAAAAGTCGATAGACGTTTGTGAAGTGTGTTATCACAGTCGATAGACCTTTGTGAAGTGTGTGATCACTTCCCTCTGGGGAAGGAATTTGACAGTATATTGTTCTGTCACTAGACTCTTTGTTAAATACAACTAAAAAGTTTTTACTCTGTTAGGTTTCGTTGTTAAATTTTTTCCCGTGGTTGAAATTGTTAAAAGGCAAGTGAGTTTTGAAATTCCTATCTTGCTTCCTTCGCATATTAGGTAAAGTCAAAAATGACAATTTGAGTCTTCCAAAAAAAAATAGCTTTAAAAAAAACTATATAGAGATTTGGGAACTTTGAAATAATGAATACCTAGCAGCAAACATATCATTGAAACAACTTCAAAAATATAAAGAATTCTCCAATCTTTTAAATTATAAATACCTATATTGCTATGCTCAATTTTTTTTCTATATGGCGGCTTTAAAAAATAATAAGAGAATACAACTATAGAAGGAAAAAACCAACTATATGACAACATAAATTTGTATCAACAACATTAAGCAACGATATGAAAATTTTTACATAAACATTTCCATTAAAGAAAATAGGTAAAGAAACAAAAGAATCTATGCTCATTTCAAAACTTTTGATTACCATTAATATTAATATCTCTGCATGTCTGATCACATTCGGATCTTGTACATGACACCAGGCATATTGCATCTCTGATCACATTTGGATCTTGTACATGACACCAGGCATATTACATGAAGTCTCCCGCACAAGAATCATGAGATGCATCTTTCAGGAAAGTGGTTGAATTTCAAGGATTTGAACGGGATAATCTACAATGCATTCAAACCATGCATTGTTGCCAGGTGGAGCAATGTTTATATTTACCACCCACAGTGCACTGTTGCATTTGAATCCGTTGCCCAGGAAAATCTGCCAGATTTTCTGCCCCTTTTTCATGCGATCGATAAAAATTCTAAAATAGTTCTCTGGATCAAGGATGGGGACCAGAACACTAAGTTCTTCCAAGATATGCAAATTTCAGGGGTCATGCCAATTCCATATGGGAGATATATGACAGAAGTTAACAAATGCCAAACACAAGAGGATATCAGTCGGACCGCCTCCACATTCTTTCAACAAGCCTACGGCCGAAAAACTATGGACTGCCCGGAGGATCAACTTTGGGGAATACAACACTACCCCAACCTGTTCGATGATGATGCGAATCATGCCCTATACAAACGGTCTCTGCGGTGGAAATATATGAGGTTCTGAAATCCTTCCATGGCAACAAAAGCCTTGGCCCCGACGGTTGGACCGTTGAGCTGTTCACTCATTTTTTTTTTACCTCTTTCAGGTTGATCTGCTAAACTTGGTCGGGGAATCCCGGGTTCCAATATATGTTCATCCCCTCCTTAACTCCACCTATATTGCTCTTATTCTACTCTTATTCGGAAGAAACCTCTTACTCATTCCTTATGAGATTACCGCCCTATTTCACTCCGTAATTTTGTTTATAAAATTATCTCCAAAACTATTGCTAATCGTTTGAGAACCACTCTCTCCTCATTCATCACCCCTCAGCGATTTGGTTTTCTTTAAAGTCGTTAGATATACGACGTCGTTTTCTATGCACAAGAAAGTTTACATTCCATCCATATTAAGAAATTAAGTGTTGTAATTATGAAGCTGGACCTTAAAAAAGCATTTGATTGTCTGGATTGGGGGTATTTGCGACTGGTCCTCCACAAGGTTGGTATTCAGTCCCCCGCTGCTGAGTGGATCATGGCATGCGTAAAAAATGTTCAATTCGCGGTGATCATCAATGGATACCCGACGACATATTTTAAGGCTGGGAGGGGTCTACGACATGGTTGTTATCTATCACCCCTTCTTTTTATTCGGGCATTAGATGGTCTGAGTCTTCACATATCAAATGTTGTTGTTGAAGGACATTTCAAAACTATCCACATAGGCAGAAATATTCAGATTTCTCAAAGCTTCTTCATTGACGACGTGCTCATCGTGGGGATCCTCAACATGTTTGCTTGGCTTCACATTTTTCACGCTTTCACTAAATTTGGTAATGCTATTGGCTTAATTATGAACCAATGTAAATCAACTATTATACATGATCTAGGTGATTCAGATATTAATAGTTATATTGCTAATCTATTTGGTATTGCTTCTGAGCTCATGTTTGGTGGGTTGAAATACCTTGGTTTCCATATTAAGCCTTGTAATTATAGAACATTAGTCTGGAAATGGCTAGTTGACTGATTCTATCGGAAAATATCAGGCTGAGAGTTCATATGTCTTTCTATGGGAGGGCGCTTCACGATTACACAAGCTGTGATAACTCAAATGGGTGTGTACTGGGCACACTTATTTCACTTGACCATATCCATCAGCAAGAAATTAAATGGGATCATCGCTCATTTCATCTTGTCCGGCATGCAACAAAAGCACAAATATCATCTCATGAAGCTAAAACTTATCTCTACGCTCAAGCGACTGGGTGGTTAGGGCATCTTGCATTTGAAGCGATTTGGTCATTCTCTTCTACTCAAATCAATATGGTGCGGGATCTTTGGTGCTAGTACGTGGATTCAAATTATAAATCACAAATATCTGAAATGTATTGATTTTAAAGTATGGATGCGTAGGGGATATATTGGTCGTAACACATGCATCTTTGGTGCTAGCACGTGGAGTCAAATTATAAATCACAAATATCTGAAAGGTATTGATTGTAAAGTATGGATGTGTAGGGGATGTATTGACCATAACACATGCTCTGCGGTCTGGCGCAGTTCTATTAAAATTCGTCATTTATTTCTTTCACTACTTACATGGAGATTGGGCACGAGACACACCACATAGCAATTGGTCAGGACAGTGTCTGGGGACTGGAGGACATAAACACTATCCCGGATACTGTCATCCAAGGACTAAATGACTTGGGCATTTTCTTCTGGCAATAAGACATTATGACTTGGCATAACAGTTGCCCTATATGGAAGCGTTCTTCGGAGCTGAATCTGGATGGACAAAACGTTGTGATTTGGGACAAGATCTGCACGCAACTGCAACTGACTGGTATCCGCAAGGACTTGGAATGTGACTCGATAGCATGGTGGAGCAAGATGAAAGCAGACAACATCATGGTGGGGGATGCATATCTAAAACTATGTTGTCTAAAGGATAATCAGTTTGAGGTTGGATGGTTTTCAAAATTCTAGAACACCCACATTCCTACAAAAAACACTATATTTCTCTGGTTGGTCTAGAGAAACAAAAAATTGACATGGGAAAATCTACAGAAAAGGAACAGGACCGGACCCGAGTATTGCATTCTTCGCAGGAATGCAGAAGAGGAGAATGGGCACCTATTCATCAAATGCCCTGAAGTTTCTATATTCTAGCAAGACCAAGATGCAACATATGGATTAAAACTCTCGCATTTCACATGCATTAATGACTGTCTTGAATGGTGGAGTAAACAACACATTACATGGCGTTATATTCCTCCTATTTTCAGTTGGGAGATCTGGAGATGGAGGAATGATATTATCTTCGACGACCACAGAGAACATGGAGCTCGGGTGCTAGAAAGAATTAGAAACAAAATCTCTATCAAAATACAAGTGGGGATCACAAAAAAGCCGACCAAATTTAACAGCGACCCTGAGATCAATTATCCTGCCGGATTCTTCGATGGCACATCACAACGCAACATATGTGGATGCAGATTCATTCTCCTCATTGAACCAGAGCTAACATATTATGTCATTGGGGGGTGGGTACAGGCACCAATACAAAGGCTGAAGCTATGGCTTTATGGGGACTTCTCAGGTTTGTTCATTTTTTGGATATTCAATATGTCTACATCTATGGTGACTCAAAGGCTATCATAGACTCTCTTGGCAACAAGGCTATCATTTGCAAAGCCTCTATTCAAGGCTGGTTAAATCAGATCAAGACACTTTGGAGCCCACTTCAACACTCCTCCATTCAACACATTAGCAGAGATTACAACATTGAAGTGAATCGTCTCTCCAAAAAAGGCATCATAAACAACCTGGATGGTCTTCACATAGAGATCGAAATGGGCGAGATTTGGTATGAGGCTGGGATTATGCCATTTCCAGGATAAATTTCTAACTCGATAATTTCTATTTGGACATCACACAAATCCCATCTGTTTTCCTTTATGATTCTATAGTTACGGTATTTCATACATACTATATATATGCCTATTAATGATTCTATAGTTATGGTATTTCATACATACTGATGATGATGATGATGGTTAACGTCCACTGAGACCAAATTGGTCTATCGGACCTATAATTTCTTAATTTCTAATTGTCTGACTCCTTGTCTTTCTTGGTGAGATTGGTGATGTAGCTTTCTTTTTCTTCTCTATGGTCTTCCAACTTCCTTTATCTTGCGTCTCCTTCATCTCTTCTGGTTCTTGGGACATTGGTGTCTTAGCTTCGCGATCTATTGTGTTCGTCCTTTTGGAGATAGTCAGAGAATGAGCGTTATTTGAAACCTCATAACTGTCGATGCTTGAGGGGTTGTTGAGTTCACCTTTTTGTTGTTGGGCGGGGCTTTCCCCCTGCTTGTCTTGAGAGTTGTTTCTATCTTGCCCGATTTCTTGTAATTCAGAGTTTTCTCGAGAGTATTCTTCTTGCATGACAGTGTAGTGTTCTTTTTGTGCTCCTTCCCACCATGTGGATCTGTGGTGAGTTTTTCTAGAAAAAAATTTCTCGGAGGCTTTTGGGCAATTTTTGGCTAGGTGGCCTGTCTCAAAGCAAGATCGACATCTGAAGAGGACACTTTCATAATCGAGTTTCTAGTTCCACACATAGTCTTTACTTGTTAGGTGTATTTCTGCTGGGAATCCCGCGCTGAAGTCCATTTCCACACAGATGCGTGCATATGTGGTTCTGGCATATTCCTCTGTTTCTGGGCACCTACAGTAAAATTTTCCAATTGCATTTCCAATGGCTTCTAGTGAAGAGAAATTCCAGAGATGCAAGGGTAGATTTGGCAATCTCACCCACACTGGTGCTGGGGTTATTACTGTTGTTGAGGGATCGAAAGATGGGTTCCATGGCCTCATGAATAGGCCTGATTTATCCCAGAACCAAGGGCCAGAATCTAGAATACATTGTCTGCTTTCACGGTTTTCAAAATCTACTATAAAGAAACCCCTAGCACAGGGGTAGATATTAATTGCATCAGAAATTAGAGACTTCCATACCTCCGTGATCCAACTATGGAGAGCTGTGAGCCGCGGCCAAAAACCATTGAATCGGCATATTAGGGCACTCTCAGAGAACTTCAAAGCCTCATCGAGTGAAGCTTGGACCACCTGGACAGTGGGAGCTGGGGCTTCACTGACTATATGGGCAGGAGCTTGCCCCCCAGAGGCGGACGAAGAGCCAGCAGCTATTTTTGTGAAGTTGGAAGCCATCTAGAAAATGTTCTCCTTAGTAAGCGAGCGAGGTAACTTTGATTTTATGGAATTAGGGTTTGTCGTTGAGGAACCCACGGACGTTCTAGATCTCGAAGGTTTTGGTGCTACAGATCTAGAGAGCCGCAGCAGAGCCGCAGGTCTAGACGGCCATGAGCCCTAGAGCATATTCCGCAGAAGAACTCGGGATCAAAATCAAGATTTATGTTACCCCAGTCGAGCCGCAGTGGGCCGCAGAAGAACTTGATGAGCCACAGAAGAGCTCGAAGAACTCGATGAACTCGATTACAAATTACTTCGATGAGCCGCAGAAGAACTTCGGTGAGCGATGAACCGATGAGCCGATGAGCCGCAGAAGCGATGAACCGATTACATCTAGATCTCACTCGATGAGCCGCAGAAGAGCTCGAAGATTCACAACTAGTTTTCGGATAAGATGAGCCGCAGGAGAACTTCAATGAGCGATGAACCGATGAGCCGCAGAACCGATGAACCGATGAACCGATGAACCTATTATTAGCTTCACATGTTGTTACTATTTTTTGGAACTATCTGAAATCCACAAATGTTAGATCAGTTTATGCTAATTGGGTTTGTTATTGGGAAACTTTTTTGTATGAAGACAACATAGAAAATTGCACGGACGTTCTACTTCTATAGTGCTGCTATTTGGGATACTCTACTTCTATAGTGCTGTTATTTGGGATACTCTGATATGAAGAATATGTAATTACAAATCTTGAATGAATATATTTTTTTTTCATTTGAAAAAAATAAATAAATAAAAAATTTGAATTCCAAACATTCCAATGATTTGTTTACTATGGAAGGAGGGTTAAAACAAAATGAAAATTAAATATTGATCCTGATATGTTTGCACATTTTTAGCTGGACCATAATGAAAGGCTAGACTTAGGTCCTTATTTTCTGCCATAATGAAAAGCTAGACTTTGGTCCTTATTTTCTGGATCACTGTGAAGTGCAAAGAAAGATCTTCTTGAAGAGGAAGCCTTACTGCTTGTCAACCTTTCAAGATTGCAACTATAACATTTTATGGCTGATCTTCCTGATGCACACAACTATTCACTTTTTCAACTACCAATAGAAAACTGTTTTTTAAATAGTAATGTCCAATAAAATGGCTGACTGTTTTTTTAATAGTAATGTCCAATAAAATGGCTAGCTAATTATGAAAAAAAATGGTATATAATCACACTAAAAATTTAGATTAAATATGAAAAACCACGCAATCTTCATTAAATTTTGAACAATTATACTCAACAATTAAGCTAAATTTGAAAATTCAAAAAATATATATGAGATATATTCAAAACATGTGTGAGATAATGTGAGTGCACTCATAGCAATTATAATGCTGTGAAACAATTTTGGCTTACCTATGCCTGCACGAGGAAATCAAATGAGAAAATGAATTCATAGCCATAGCCACACATGAATGTCATAATAAATTGACAAGTCAATAATAATGGTATATTCACAGCAGGAATTAAGTCGCAGGACAACTGCCAAGAGGAACATTCAAAGAAAAAGATGAACAACTTCCAGGATTGCCTTCCGCTCATTTATCAATTTGATAATAAAATGGATGATGAGTAACAATTAATAATAAATAATAAATATTAATCACAAATTAATTATTGGTTTATTGGTTTATTAAATATTATTTTATTTTAGGGATAATATAAAATTGAATTATTGTTATTTTATTTAATTGGAAAGAACAAAATAGAGATGGACAAAATCAAAGAAGATATTTTTTACTACTCAATATACATATATAGTAAATTAGTAATTAAGTTACTATCTTTCTATCTTGTGCATTATATTAATCATTGACTTATATATGGTGTTTATTATTTACCTTAAAAATGTTGGATAAAAATCTAAATTGATAATTGATAATTTTACTTTAAAAATGTTAGATATGTTAGATTATTTTTAAGATAAAAATCCAAATTGTAAATTAATAAGTAATTATCTTATCATAACGGTAATAAGAAACTCATTGCTAAGATAATCAAATGATAAGTTTCCATTTTCACATTGATATCTTGTTGACATTATTTTAGTTGGTGTAGTTGATTTTTTTTATTATTTTTTTGGCTCAATTCACTAGAGATTTGAACATTGAATAGTATGGTTTACATGGTACTTCATAACATGGTCATCCCAAGTAGTTGATATTATTTTAGTGATTGATATTATTTTAGTGATTGCTATTTCATACTAATTAATTAATTAAATATATAAAATCTAAAATCTAAATAAAAATTTATGTAGCCTTTATTACTTTTATAAAAGGATATAAATTTCACATCTAAAATATACATCAAATTTGATAGTTTGTGCAACAACAAATTGCAAATATCAATTTTTTATTTAGTCATTTATGTCTAAACAATTATAGATGAGAATTTAAATCATTAGTTGAAATTATAAATGAGAATTTAAATAATTAATTGAAATTCCATTCTTAGTAGAATGTTTAGGCAACCAATATTTCTAGAGCTATAGCTCCATTAATGCATGAGGTAGTATATGTCATCCTTTCGATTTTGTACCTGCTTAAATCCAACTTGTGACATATATTGTCCATGTGCATTAATGGGTTTATAGCTCCAGAAATATTAATAACCAAATGTTTATAACATTTTAATGATCAATAACTACCTTTTGAAATGATGTATATATCACATGGATTATAGATGAGAATTGAAATCATTGGTTGAAATAATAGATGAGAATTTAAATAATTAGTTGGAATTCCATTCTTAGTAGAGTGTTTAGGCAACCAATATTTCTAGAGCTATAGCTCCATTAATGCACAGGGTAGTATATGTCACCCTATGGATTTTGTACCTGCTTAAATCCAACTGATAACATATATTGTCCGTGTGTATTAATGGGGCTATAACTCCAGAAATATTATAACCAAATGTTTATAACATTTTAATAATCAATAGCTACTTTTTGAAATGATGTATATATCACTTGGATTCCAGCGATAACAATCACCATTAACTGTTGGGTGTTATATGCTACTTTTGGATTGTGTTGTATATATCACTTGTATTTCTGGGTTAGATACAACACTCACCATTCACTGCCTTGTAATCATTTAAGTCCGTTTTTTTGGAAAGTTTTTGAGTTTGTTGTTTGATCTAATTTGTTTAAAATCCAGGCAGGATTTATTGAAATCACAAGTTTGACAGTTTGTCAAGTGAATTCTTCACAATAAACAAATTCCATAGATTTTTGAGAGTGCTAATTCTTCACAATAGAAGTATTTTATATATTTTTGAGAATGTTGAGGTCAAAAATTCATTTCAAACAACACAAATCAAAATTTAACTACACCATTTTTTTATAAAATTCTAGCTGCAAATCTACCAAAACGTTCAAAAAAAATCACCAGACCAGAATGTTATATGCATAATTTCAATTATACCATATAATTTCAGCGATATTTACAACACTCACCATTAACTGCGGCCTGGAGTGTTATATAGATGGTTTGGATTGAAAACAATTCAGATCCAAGGAAATATACAGCACCCCCCTGAAACAGTTAATATTATGACGTGTCTATGGATGGTTATAGATCATCTAACATTTTTCCTTAATGAAATGAAGTATATATTTATTGAATATGCGGCATATATACATTGAACGATGTATACTGTACAGTGTATACGACCATCAATTACTATCATACTGAAGTCACAGATCATCTCACAAGATTGCACCGCTGCATCGAATCAAGGAAACTCCTATTTCCAACCCCATAGAAAAGTAAACGTTGCCTGACATGCAAGGCAAATAACTTTAGCCTTCTGAGTGACAGCACGAGAATCAAGATAGCAGTCTGGAGAGAGAGGGCTAAAGCTATTTGCCTTGCATGTCAGACAACATTTACTTTTCTATGGAGTTAGAAATGGAGTTGTCTATAATGCGACTTTTTGGAGATTCCGGTGACGGAATCCGGTCGAAGAAATGAGGTTAAATCTTGATTTTTAGCAGTTAAAATGGTTTTTTCACTGCATATTTGGATTCAGCGCCCTGAAAAACCCCTGGGAACCATTGATTATGCAGAAACTAGCTACCAAACTTGGGATTCCAATAAATTTCTACCGGATTTTGACCGGAAAAATCCGCCGGAAAGGCTTTCAAAAAGTCGCGTTATAGACTACTGCGTTAGAAATAGGAATTTCCTCGAATCAACATGCCAAAGCGAAACTCTTTATATAATCAACCTCGTTTGAATAAAATTCTTTTTATTGGAGGACAACGCTGGCGGTAGTCACAATGTATGAACAATATAATGCAGCATCCCGGTGACTGGTTAACGCACATCAAGGATGCACTGCCACTATCTTTCTAAGAGTGGAATAGACAAGTGGTACACAAGACAGAATTCGGAGTCGACACAATAGAGTAAGGAGTTGTCTATAATGTGATTTTTTGGAGATTTCGGTGAAATGAGGTTAAATCTTTATTTTTAGCAGTTAAAATGGTTTTTTAACTGCATATTTGGATTCAGCACCCTGAAAAACCCTTGGGACCCTTTGATTGTGCAGAAACTAGCTATCAAACTTGGGATTCCAATAAATTGCTGCCGGATTTTGACCAGAAAAATTCGCGGGAAAGGCTTTCAAAAAGTCTCATTATAGACAACTGCATAGAGTAAGGAGTTGTCTATAGAGTAATATAGCAGTTCTTATTTCCACTTTTATAGCCTTATAAATGTTATCTGACATGCCAAGAGAATAGTCGTCTATCACCTTTGAGTGACACCACGTGGAGAGAGGGCGAGAGTGGAGAGGGCACTCCATTCCCCTCGCATGTCAGATAGAATTTATAATGCTATAGAGATGGAAATAGGAACTGCGGAGTAACAGAATACAGAAAACCATCAATGCACATTTAATACATTATAAACTTCCATAGAGACATTATAAACTTCCATGGAGAGACGTAGATCTCCGGAAGATTTAATGCATATTTTCGAATCTGGATTTAACCTTTCAAGACGTTTCTAAAAGGAACAGTCTATATTGCGACTTTTCGGAGATGATGTGACATCGGTATTTATGTCATAGATGCCCATTTACATCCAAATGTAAACGGATTTTTCTAATTTCCGTTAACCTAATATTCCTCGACGATTGTCCGTCTCCATTTCGTGCGTAGCACGTCCGTCTCCGTTTCGTGCGTAGCACTCCGACTTACCATTCCCATCCGTCCAGCTGTACTTCATGCCTCGTAATAGGAAACTCCTATTTCCAACCCCATAGAAAAGTAAATGCTGCCTGACATGAAAGGCAAATAACTTTAGCCCTCTGAGTGACAGCACGAGAATCAAGATAGCAGCCTGGAGAGAGAGGGCTAAAGCTATTTGCCTTGCATGTCAGACAGCATTTACTTTTCTATGGAATTGGAAATAGGAATTTCCCCTCGTAATAAGCCGATACTGACACTGAACAGAAATGGTACATGCACACTTCAATGATATAACTACCACATTCCTCCCGCGTTTAACTTTTTGAATGTTTTAAAATTTCATAAACTTGCTCTACAGCATTCCTCCTCCCGCATGTAATTT
>APFE031196434.1:187546-198734 GCA_000404065.3 Pinus taeda | reverse complement strand
GAAATTTTGAATAATTTAACACATATTCAACAGAGATTATCCTGATCATGTACTATTGCAGAAAAACATACACAATACATAAGCTCCTCTACGTTGATCATCAATATAGCAGCATCAATAACAATAAAACATCAAGAGCATTCACACATTAACACACTATGTATCCCGGGGAAAGCATCTCGCTAAAAACCCCAACTATCTGTATATTAATGATTGAGTCATGTAACATTACACAGCATAATACTTCTCACAAGTATCTCCACCTCTGTTACACACAATACAGCTCAGATCTGATCTCCAAATCTCCCCCGTTGCTTGCCTGCCTCCACTGCTCAATACCTGCATGAGAATAAAATGATAATGGCTCAAGAAAACTCGTATTTACTTGCCAAAATAACGTGAGCACAAGCTACAATGTGGGCAAATACGTGGGCAAACTCATTGGCATACTCAATCCCTTGATTGTGCAAGATATGGTGCACAACTATAGTCACAACTGATAGCAATCTGATTCTCTAACACCTGTCCCTGCTGAACTGGACATGCACTGACATGCAACTGAGTTAACTGATGTATTCATTAGTTGTATTATGAGTTAATAACTTGTGAATTAATTAATAACTAATTCACCCAACTCATCTCTAATCTATTTGCCAGTTAGACTAAATACAACCAGTTTAACAAAGCTAAACTGAACACAACTCCATCAACTGCACCTCCAGTCCACTAAACTCAACTCATTTGAGTTCTAACTGAAGTCCTGCATGCAAATATTATTCATCCCATAGGTAACCACATATTTCCTTCTGGGATCTGCATGTACCACATCTGTAGCTCATCCTGAAGTGCTCCAAGAGAATAAGACAAAGTTTATAGTCTAAATATTATTATGAGCTAATAATATTTGACTGTTCTATATTTAGACTGAGCAGTCACTCCGCTGTGGTGTCACTCCGCTGTGGTCTAAAAATAGAGTCCATCTATTTTCTCAACTTGATCAATCATCCATAAACAGCAACCTGCAATCCATAGACATGATCCATATGTCTAAAAATAGACATAGTCTAAAAATAGACTTGCGCCAAAAAATAGCCTGCGGGCCCACTTAGTGAAGGCGATTCTTTTCACTAAGCTCCATCATCTTGTTGCATTCTCAACAAGCATTTCTTGTTGCACACTTTTCAACAAATGTTACATACCCTTGCTCTGCAAATGGACACCATGCAGATCAAGAGGAAGTAGGAGGAAGTAGAAAGAGCCTTAGCTATATTTTTCCCTAGATGCACCATGAGTTACCATAGAAATGAATGTCCATTGAATCTTATAACCAGAATGCATCCATTCCCCCTTGGTGTCCTCCTGCTTATCCTTCATGGTCCACACCTTCTCCCTGGTCTTTTACACCTCAATACCATTCCCAACCTACCAATCAATCATTTCAGCCAATGGTCCCCAACAACCTCAGTGGAATATACCATCACAAGGGTGGAGGCCCCAATACAACCAATCTCTAGCCTTACTGCCTCCACCTCCATCTCAGCCATATCTCCTTCACCCTTCTCCACCTAAGTCTGCTCAACCAAATCCAAACCTGAACAACAAGTAGGCACAATATGTCTATAGTGGAGAGACATCTTACCTTGCATATGCTGTGGAAATTCAAGAAATCAACCTTAGGTCTAGAGGAGTTATTCTAGATAATTAACCTCCATCCTCACTTGAGGATCTTGAGGAGGAAAAGGAAGAGAGTGTTCCTCAAGACAATCCACCTCCGTTTCCTAAGATATTAATCCATCCTATCCAGCACACCCCAAAATAGGCCAAGCTTCTGGGTGAATTGAAAAACTTGTGTGTTAAAATCCCACTCCTCCAAGCTATCAAGGATGTCCCCATCTACAACAAGTTGATCAAGGAGAAATTATTCAAACATCTTGGGAGGAGAAAGAAATACACCTCAACCATTAATGTCATTTGACAGTTGTTTGGCTTAATGTCGGGGAGAGTGATTTTCTTGAAGTATCTAGACCCTAGAAGTCTTGTGGTAGATGTGCACATCGATGGTATCATTTCCCCCATACCTTGATTGACCTTGGGGATGCTATCAATGTGATGACTAAGGAGACTATGCTTAAACTAAATCTCCTAAGATCGTTAAGGAAGACCACAATAGTCTTGCAACTCACAGATAGATCCACAGTAGCTCCTAATGGAGTTATTGAGGATTTGATGGTCTCCATTGATTCCTAGTAATACCCTACTGACTTCTTTTTTCTCCAACCTAAGAACAAGTTCAATGGTTATCCTCTCATCCTTGGGAGGCGATGGCTAGCCACTACTAATGCTTACATAAGTTGTAGGCTTGGGAATCTAACCATTAAAAATGGGAATTTGTCCAAACAATTGGTCTTGTACCTTCCTGCTCAACCATCTCTAGAGCATGACTTACATTTGTTGTTGGAAGAGGAATCTTACCCAATCTGTACCCTAGATTCTACTATAGGCAGGGGGAAACTTGACGAAGATGACTTGATTGATCAAATCCTCCAGAATTAGCCTCCCAACACCATTTCCCTTGATGAGTTAGTAAATAAAGCTAAAGATAACCCTTGGACTGGTTTGTGCCTAATTGATGCAAGTCCTACTCATGTCAAGATGGTAGAATTTGGTCTAGCTAAAACATTTAAAATCAACCCTTCTCTCTTCGCACATCAGGAAAAGGAGTTATGTGACATACTAAGAGAGAATCTAGATGCCTTTTCCTAGAGCTATAAGGAAATGAAGGGAGTGCACCCTTTAGTGTGTACTCATCACATTTACATTAAGGAAGATTGCTACAAGCCAGTGCTCCAACCTCAGAGCAGAATGAACCTAGCCCTCAAAGACATAGTTAAAGAAGAACTACGAAAGTTGTTGGATGCAGGGTTCATTTATAGTGTGTGTGTCACCTCTAATTATGGTCCCAAATAAGAATGGAAATGGAGGATATGTGTGGAATGGAAAGAATTAAACAAAGCCACCAAAAAATACAATTTCCCTCTACATTTCATTGATCAAGTCTTGGATGGTCTTGCAGAAAAGAAGTTCTTCTCCTTCCTACATGGATTCAGTGCTTACAATTAGATCCAAATCAGCCCAAAGGACCAAGATAAAACCACCTTCACTTGTCCTTGGGGTACCTTTTCTTATAGGGTCCTTCCTTTTGGACTATGTAATTCCCCTGCCACTTTTCATAGGGCAGTTCTAAGCCTCTTTGTAGAGCTATTCCATGACTCTGTAGAGATTTATATGGATAATTTCACTCCCTGTGGGTGTGATTTCATAGAGGCTCTCTCTAACTTTGGGAAAGTATTAAATAAGTGCTTTGAAATGAACTTATACCTTAGCCTTGAGAAGTGTGAGTTCTTAATGAATGCAGGGACGGTTCTAGGTCACTAAATATCCCAGGAAGCACTGTAAATGGACCTGGATAAAATTGCTATCATAAAGAGGGTCCCTACTTCTTAGAAGCAGAGGGATGTAATAAGTTTCTTGGATTTAGCTGGATACTATAGGAGATTCATAAAAGACTTTAGCAAAGTAGTCTCACCTTTGTTTGGACTATTGGCCAAGGACTCTGAATTGTTGTGGTTAGAAAGCTTCCAAGTGGCCCTAGGCACCTTAAAGGACAAGTTGGTTACTACACTGATACTTCGAGGCCCAAATTGGGCTCTTCCTTTCCACATCCATGTTGATGCCTCTAACAAATATATAGGAGCAACTCTAGGCCAGATGGATGACAAGTTGCCTTATGACATTTATTTCATTAGCAAAAATTTGTCCAAGGATGAATTGAACTATACTGTGATCGAAAAAGATCTCCTGGTTGTTTCCCATTCATTGAATAAATTTAGACGTTACATGACTAGTTACTAGACCTTTGTACATACTGACCATGCTGCTATTAAATATTTGATGAACAAGCCTAGTATGAATGCTAGAATTATTAGATGGTTTCTTCTATTACAACAATTTTCTCTAACTATCATTGATAAGCCTAGTAGAGAAAATGTAGTTGCATATTTTTGTCTAGACATTCTTTGGCTGTAGGTGAGGAAGGAATGGTTGATGATCAACTGCTAGATGAGCATTTATTTTCTATTTTAGTTCTCTCTCCATGGTTTTTTGACATAGCCAACTACTTAGTGGTCGCACAGTTCCCTCCAAATCTATCCTCCAAGGAAAAGAGAAGAATTATAAGAAAGAGTGCCCCATTCACTTGGATTAGGGGCAATCTCTTCAAGCTAGGCCCATATAAAATTTTGAGGATATGTGTCAGGAAGGAGGAATTCTTTGACATCCTTCTGGCCTGTCATAATGGGCCTTGTGGAGGTCAATTTATAGTGAAGATGACATTATTCTAGGTACTGCAAGCTGGATACTATTGGACCACTCTCCACCAAGATGCAAGAAGATACGCTAGTCGATGTGAACAATGCCAAAAAATGGGGAACCTACTCCTGTGAATGAAATGACTTTGCAACCTCAAGTGACTCTTGATCCATTTGACAAGTGGGGCATGGATTTCATTGGGCTCATTGATCTACCATCAGGGCAGAAAAAGTACATAATTATGTGCACTAATTATTTGACAAAGTGGGCTGAAACCAAGGCTGTCAAGGTAGAAACTGAAGAGAAAGTGGCCAAGCTCTTAAGGGAGAATGTATTTCACAAGTTTGGGTACCCTAGAGAGCTAGTCACTGAACAACGAGCTCAATTCACCTCACACCTTATTGAAAATTTGTTGAGGTGGCATAAGATCAAACACAAGAAGTCAACTGCTTATCATCCTCAGGCCAATGGACAAATAGAGGTTACCAACAAATAATTGGAAAAGATTCTCACCAAGGTTATGAGAAGAAACAAAAAAGATTGGACTCACAAACTAGTGGAGGCCACTTGGGCATATAATGCAACCTGGAAGACCACAACTAGATTTACCCCTTATGACTTGGTTTATGGGAAGAAAGCTCTGCTATCCACTGAATTTGAGTATAACACTTCGAGAATGGAAGCACAGTTGGATTTGGATGTTAAAAAGGAACAACAAGAGAGGCTACTCTAGCTCAATGGTTTATATGAATTCAGGATGTAGGCCCTCCTACAAACAAAAGTTACTCAACTATAAAGAAAGGTTTGGATTGACAAAAACATCAAAGAATTTTTTTTTCAAGGAGGTAAATGCGCTCTGCTATATGACTCTAGGTTCAAGGATTTCAAAGTCAATTTGATGACTAGGTGGCTAGGCCCATATCTGATAGAAAGTGCCATGACAATGGGGCTATGCAAATAAGGACCATTGATGAAGAAGGTATCCCCTTTATTTTCAATCGATACATATTGATAGCCTATAAAAGACCCCTGCCAAGGGAAGAGTTCATCAGTATCATTAGTAATTAAGTGAATGTGCTTGGTGTTGATCTAAATATGATATGAGGTTGTCATTAATGTCAACCCAAGTAGCACTAGGGGCTACCCTTATCTTGCAAGGGAATTTTGACTTGACAAATTACTCTATTTTTAGTCAAGGATATTCTAGATAGATTCTACTTGTCGATATGTTTCCGTTGATATATGGCATGCCAAGTAATTCTTCATGGTTTGAGAGATATTCGTGTTTGAAGTTAGTAACCCTAGTTAGTGGGATAAAACCCTATGCGGTTGTGGCATGGTACTCATAATTGGTTTTGGTAATTGAATAGTCATTAATTAATAATTTTTTAGGCTCCTAAAATCCCTCCAACATTCTCTATAGAAGCCCCTCTCAACTCTATAAAAACAAATCTCATATATCCTCCAAAAGTAGTGATCGTGGAATGCCTGCTATAACTTCATTTCTGCGAAGTCTTAGATTCTAAAATTAAAACGCATTTGATTTTCAATCCCAATGAATGTTGGGACCAAATTTCAGATCTTGATGCACTACATTTTCAGAGATATAATCTGTGGAAGTTAGGGTTTTTATAGGCTGCCGAAGCTAATGTGTTGGGGATATGAAATCATAGAGATACATCAGATTAAATGTCATGCTCCTAGAAGGCAAGAAAAACTAGATCAAGTGTTGTCAAGGGGTGCAAAGGACCAGACTTTCTAGGGTAGCAAAGAGAAAGGTGCATAAAAATTATGCAACAGAGGTAAAATAAAGGAAAGTATCTTTTGTATATGCATGTTCAACTCTTAATTGCATTAGGTTCTTTGTATTCTAATCTTTTGTTTTTGTTTAGCATTGATATATGCTCTGCAGGGTTAGGTAAGTTTTGCTATTATCATGTTGTGGGTATTTCTTGGAAGACTTTTTGTAGGTATTATGCATTCATGAAGAGAATAATCCATACATAACCTAATGTTCCGAAGAATGAGAAAGGGTAGCATGACAAGAGTAGCAATCAAGGTGCAAAACAACAACAAGAAGTTCACCACATGAAGTCTTCAAGTGGGCAACACTGCATATAGACATTGTAAAAGTATCATTGTATAGAGTCATTGTAAAATCATCTTTGTAAAAGTTGTATAAGTGTTTATCTACCAAGAGTTGAAGAGGCAGTGTAGAGAGGTCTAGGATCATCATTAGTTGGTTGTGTCATAGTTGGGGTTATGGTCTAGTGTGTCTTCTTCTTCTACATCATTCTATATCATTTTAAAGTGGATCATTTTCCCTAGTACGGGAGTCCATTCTTCTTTTATTCTTCTACAGGGTGGTAAGGTGGTGCTAGGCTGGTGCATGAAGTCACCAATAGGTTCAAGCCTGTGAAAACTTCAGGGTGGTAGGGTGGTGCTAGGGTGAGTTTTATCTCATTGGGTGTTGGGGCATCTATTCAGTTGACTACTGAAGAACCTCGGGAGTTGGAGTGTCCATCCAGTGGGAGATGGAGAAGAATGATTTTATAGAATTCTAAAATGTTGTTGCTTTCATTTCACTTGGAGCTAAAGATGAAAGAATTTATTAGAAAAGCGTTTGGTGGTTTTTGACCCGGAGGGGGTTTTCCACCTAAAATATTTGTGCCTCTTGTGTTCTTTTATTTTCTGTTATTACTGCATAAACATTAATAATAATTGAATATTAACTAATTATCTAAAAATATTTAAATGTGCGAATTGCTAAGGAATATTGATTCACCCCCCCCTCAGTATTTTTCAACAATTGGTATCAAGGATTGGTTTCTTCAATAGTAGTTTAACAACTAGAAGGAGATCATGGAGCATAGTAAGAATGGTGTACTTCTATTCAATGAAAATAATTATGCACTTTGGAAAGGAAGAATGGAGGTATATCTCTTGGCGCAAGGTTATGAAGTATGGGACACTGTTCAAAATGGCTTTACACCAACCGCGGATGAACAAGGTAAGAAGAATTTGGTAAATTATGCAAAAACAAAGAATATTATTATCAATGGACTTATTGAATCTGCTTATCATAAGGTGTTGGGTTGTGAAACCGCCAAAAATGCATGGAGCAACTCAGAATGAAAGAGGATGAAATCATTGCTGCATACTTCCAACACGTTGATGAAATAACCAACACTCTGGAAGGATTGGAAGAGCCTGTTAACAAGAAGACTATTATACAAAAGATTCTTCGAACATTACCCAGAAGATTCAACCCAAAAGTATTGGTCTTAGAATACAGTGAAAATCTGGACAAACTCAACAAAGAGGAATTACATGGAGTTCTCATAGCATATGAAATGAGACTTGGTGAAGAAGAGGGAACTTCACATCTAGAAACTGCGTTTCCTGCATCTAAGAAAAGCAATAACGACAAACAACCTTTAAAGGAAAAGACCTGCACCTGCACCAAGTGTGAAGAAAAGTAAGATGATGAAGAAGGTTTTTCAGATGGAGAATATGCTTACTTTACAATAAAACTAAAAATTGGTAAGGGAAAATTCAAAGGTAAACTTCCATTGATATGTTTCGGTTGTGGTGAGGTTGGGCATTTCATAGAAAAATGTTTGAACATAAGTGATGGAAACTCAAAAGGAAAGAAATGTTTTAAGAAAGTCAACAAGCAAGGCAAGAATAAAGGATTCAAAAGGAACTTTCTCTCTAAAGAAGATAGCTCATCATCCAAAGAAGACAGTGACAGTGAAGAAGAAGCCAATGAGAGAGTATTGTTTATGGCCAAGCACAATAAACAAGAGGTATCAAACAATGAAGAAGAAGGGTTTACCATAGAATATTTTTCTAAGGAGGCAATCAAGCTTATAAAAGAGCTCAAGGCTAAGAAGATCCATTCCAATACTCTTGAAGAGCAAGTTCAAGGTCTCAAAATTGAAGTTGAAGAACACAAATGTATTGAAGATTTAGTTCAAAATAAATTGGAAGAAATCTACCGAGAAAGGGAAGAATTAGAAGCCGAAGTAGTCTCACTACGTAAGGAAGTGAAGGAGGGAAAAATTATCCAAAACTATGCCAATAACTCAAGGGAATTGGAAGAACTCATCAACAATCAATGATCTTACAATGGCAGAACTAACATGGGTTACAAAGAAGAAGAAGTAGGACCTTCTACAAAAAAATACAATGAATATATGAGATTGGATAGGCATGTAGACTTCATTAGACAAGATTCACAAGAAAAACCTTGTAAGACAATTCCCCGACGAAGATTTTCATCCAGGTACCAACATATTTTTCATGGCTATTGTTATTCATGTGGAAAATTTGGACATAGAGCTTTAGGATGTCGCATGTATGTTTGGAATGAAGATAATTCCAGGAGATCCCTTAGAAATGGATATTCTAAAACTCAACATAATATCCACAAATTTGATCATTTGAGAGAAGATGTAAAATGTTACAAATGCAACAATTTTGGACATATGGCTAGGGATTGTGAAGTTCCAAACATGTACAACTATTATCAGAAAAACCCTAGAGGCAAATTTGCAGGATCACGTGATAAACACTAAACAAAATCTTCTATGAATAACATCGAATGTTACAAACATCATAACTATGGAAACATAGCTCGTATCTATAGGTACAAGATGGAATCAACCATGAAAGAAAAGCTTGACGATGAGAAAAAGAAGGTTTGGAAAAAAAACAGGTACAGGATGAACAAGCACAAGATGACCAAGAAAAGTAAGAAGGCAATATTGTCCCAAGGATTATGCTTTCACGATTCGTAACAGATTATGAGGAATCAATAGTTGCTTCGGTTAATGACTCGAGTCAAGACAATTTGTTAAATGACACATTGTTTTGAACACTTGAGCTTATCAACTCTTAGAAATTTGAAGATGAGGAGTCTATGCAATAGTATATGATACAAGTCTACAATTGACAGACAAGTAGTTTGAACAATATGGTAGTTTCATTACATGTTCAGGGGGAGAAAAACAGTTGAAAGAATACAGGTTACCAAGAAAAAGGCAATATTAATTTGAAAAGGATATGTAGAGGTTGAAGGAATTGATTTTAAAGAAACATGTTGTCCCATTTCCAGAATGGAAGCTATCAGGATGTTTCTCGTGCCACAAAAATGCAAAGTGAGTTTAAAATGTCTATGCTTTGAGAGTTGACATACTTTTTGGGGCTTCAGATTTCTTAGCAGGATAAAGGAATATTCATATATCAAACCAAGTACATCAAGGAAATGTTCAAAAATCCAGATGGAATATTGCAAACTAGACCTTACCCACATGATAATAGGTTGCAAGTTAAGCTTAGAAGGTTCGTCAAAGTATGTGGACCAAATATTGTATAGGTCCATGATTGGTAGTCTCCTATATGTGATAGCCTCCCGACCTGATGCAATGCAAGAAATTGGAGAAGTAGCAAGATTCCAAGCAGCACCAAAAGAATATCATATTATTGTCATCAAAAGAATTCTTAGATATCTAAAGGGCACAACAAAATATGGCTTGTGGTATCCCAAGGGAAAAAATCTCATTATTCAAGCCTTTACAGATGCAGATTGGGAAGGAAGCATTGATGATCGTAAGAGTACTAATGGAGAAACATTCTATCTAGGTGATTGTCTCGTATCATGGTTGAGCAAAAAGCAAACCTCAATCAGGTTATCTATAATAGAAGTAAAATACATTATAGCAACAACTTGTTGTACTCAAGTCCTTTGGATGAAATAAACTTTTCAATATCTTCAAGTACAATTTAGTGAGCCTATTCCCATCTTCTGTGATAATACTAGTGCCATCAGCATCTCCAAGAATCCTGTCATGCATTAAAAAAAAAAAACACATTCTGATAAAATATCATTTTGTTAGAGAACAAGCCACTAAAAAGAATATCAAACTTGAATATGTTGGTACAAAAGAACGAATAGCTGATATCTTCACTAAACCTTTACCTCGTGAAGCATTTGAATATCTTTGCCAGAAGCTTGGGATTCTCCCAAGTTCTCATTAGGTTTTCCTTATTCAGAAAATAAAGGTTGAGTGGAAGTGTGTATAGGTTGGCAAGATGGTTGCGTGTCAGGGGGAGTTACACTTTTCCATTAATGTCAAAGGGGGAGAGAAGGGAGTAGGAAGAGGTGCCCTGATCGCAGGGGGAGTACTTGTGTTGCCATCAATGCCAAAGGGGGAGATTGTTGATATAAAGATGATCTGAGGTTGTCGCTAATGTTAACCCAAGTAGCACCAGGGGCTACCCTGATCTTGCAAGGGAATTTTGACGTGAAAACTCACTCTATTTTGAGTCAAGGATCTTCTAGACAGATTCTACTCATCGAAATGTTTCTGTTGATATATGGCACGTGTTAGGCCCCTATACTACTAGTGTAATCCCTTACTATTATTAGTATAACCCACTTATTATATTGATGTACCCACGTAGTGCCCATATTGTTACTATTGTACCCCATAGAAGCCCACTATTGTTATTATTGTGCCCTTACATTATTATTGTTATGTCAGCTTTGATTATTTTATGACCCCTTAGACTCTTATATATAGAAGGGAGGTCTTTTCATTTGTATCATCGAAGAATTGTTCATGTATGTAATGTAAAGGAGGTTGCCCCCTCGAAGAGGCTGAATTCTAAGGCGTTGATATATCTTTTCTATCTTTTCTTGAGCTGGTTTCATAACATTTGGTATCAGAGCTTTGGATTCTAGGGTGTTGCTGCTCCAAACAGGTCATCGTGGTATTTTCGCTATAACTTTTTTCTGTGATGTTTCAAAAGCTAA